>JAIUCU010000042.1:0-45629 GCA_020226215.1 Sindora glabra
ATGCTCTAGATGCTCATCAGAAGGCATTTTCATTGTTGTTTATAGATGAAATTACATAATATGGACAAATACATCTAATATAGGATTTCATATAGGAATAAAAGCAAAAGCTAAAAAAACAAAAAACTTACAATAGTACAAGATTCCTTCTTGACAAAGTAAAAGTAGAAGCGTATAGTTAAAAGCTAAAATAAAAGCATAGCAATTGAGGGCTTGGAGGATCATCATAATCATATTGGATCTAAGTGTCATCGTTTTCATTGCTAGATTCATTCACTTCCTACCAAATTTGCATTGCTAGTTCACATTTTTCATGATATTTAAGAGGAAAAGGTTTATGCTACCAACTGCACCATGTGCTAATGTTCTAAAAGTCAATAGCTAAATTATTGGTATCAACATCATTGAGTTGGTAGAGGATTGCTTCAATCCATTGTGGATAGACAATGTAAGGGAAGGGGAGAAAGTTACCAAAATATGCTTGTCCCCCTTGACCATGATAATATCCATGGAAAATAGTAAAAGAATCTCCTTGATCATTCAATTCATTTTTAAATACCATGAGAGTGAAGGGACAAGGACATATTATTTTGAATCTGAGAAAGTACAACTTCCATTATTGAAATGGCTTGAACAAGGATAACCATTTAAGGAAATAAGAATCCTCAAGGGTCGTGCCTATTATACTAAGATTAAGAAATACTAATGAAACATTCCTGTCCAATATAGCCAATAGTGCATATGTAAATCATGGACTTCATAAGATATATCCATATTTTAATGGAATAATAGGAGGATAGGTAAGGTTAATGATAGTAAAATATGAATAGTTAGGATTAACAATGAAGGTGCTAGTTTATCCATGTTTGGAGAAAAAATACAACTATAGTTAGTTATTTGAGTCTAGAACCATGCTAAAATAGCTTCTTTGAGGTCAATAGACAAATAATTACATGAACTTGAGGATTTTTCAAGATTTAACGTGAAAATAGGAAGGATAATGCTAGCATATTCTGGATTGAACTCAGTAGATCTTGAAAGGAAGTCAGGAAGAAAGTTTCTTTTCTCTTTGATATACTTGACATTAAACATCCATTGCTTAAGCCAATTTTTCCACCTAATAAGCTAAATTGAGGAACCATCATCTTTTTATTTTAACATGACAGGAAACGCAGACATATCCACTTTAATTAAGAAATGTCTACCAATTAGATGGAATTTAAATGTTTCAATAGCTTTTTAACCATAAGAATTTCTTTAAAGGTTGAGTGGTAATTTTGTTCATCTTCTTTGAAACTACCACTCTAATATCCACAAATAACTCAATTTTTTGCTTTCATCTAATAAAATTCCTTAATATTTTCACTTGCATATGTTTGCAAATTTTCTTCCTTTGCTTTGAGAATCTGCAAAGAAAGCAAATAGTTCTTTTAATTTTTTAACAACAATATCATGGATAAGACCATTAAGGCATATGCTTTTACAAAAGTGAGGCTAGAGTTAATCGATATTGGCAATGTGAGGAATAAAGTCTTTCATATAATTTATTAAACCTAAAATTGTGGATTTGTTTGGTATTTGGAGGTTCATTAGGTAATTGCTGGATTTTGGAAGAGATATATAGTTATAAGTAGATTTGGCCATTTTCGATTATGAGCCCAAGAAATCTATAGAAGATTAGGCTATAATATTTTCTTTTGAGACAACATATTTCCATATTTTTTTAATAAGGGTATGGAATTGTTGTAAGTTAAATGGTCTTCTAAACTAGATAAGAATAAAAGATATCATCAATATAAATAAAGGCACTTTAAGGATAGGTTTAAAGATTTTTATCATGTCTTTCTAGAATTTAGATGGATTTTTAGTCCAAATGGCACAAACTGTCAATTGATAATGAAAATTGGGAATGCAAAAGTAGTTTTATACCGTCCTTCTGGATGAATTCCAAGTTACCAAAATAATGCCTTTTAGTTAAACTTTGAGAATATTTTCACACTTGATAATTTCTACAATAAGACTTCTCTTCTTGGAAAAGGGAACTTAATATCTATAAGAAACAAATTTAAAGGCTTATAATTAATCACAAGCCTTAATTTTCTCTGAATTTGTTCTAATATTTTATTGACATAAAAGGCTTGACATGCCTATGGTGACTTGGTTTTTTTTGATAATTCCCTAATTCTTTAATTGCATTAACTACTCCTTTGCTAATTTTTGGTGGTTAGGATGCATTCCAAAATGAGTAGATTTTACTGAATTGATATATTCATTTTTCTTGAAAGGTAACTAGATGAAAATCTCTTCTTTAAATGATAACGGCCTCAGACACTTTTGGAGAAATTCTGGATTATTTTCTACACAAGATTGTCTAACTATTTCTTCAGTAAATTGCTTGATATCATCTATGCATGAGATTAGTTAGGAATTTCTATCCATGGCCAAAATGATTTTTCTAGCAAAGTCTTCCTAGTTTCATCTTCACCTTGTCTTTCAACATTTAACTGATGAGATCAAATCTAACTAAGACATCTTGACCTAATCCTACTGAACCATAAACTTATGTTTGACTACATAACCAAGAAAAAGTTTATGTTTAACAATTTTTGAAATTTTGACACAGTTATGGTTTCAACATTTATTTATTCTAAAAAGCTTGTGAGTTTTTTTTAGTGATCTAGAAGCAAGACATCTAGATTAATCATTGAGCTAGAAGTGCTTGTGTTAAAAAATCCAATGACTTTTATATGTTGGTCATATTTATCTGGTAGGATTAAGGCTTTCATAAATGGCACAACACTACAACATTAATAAAGGAAACAGATTGTATCATTTGCAATATTCTTCATCATCAAAGAATTCTTCAGATTTAGACTTTTCTACTTTATAGTCTTCTTTGATACAAAAGACTGTTTTTAGAAAGTTTTTTTTCTTCTTCATAAACAAAATTCAAGGTCATTATCACCATTAAAAAATTCTTAAAGCATAGCTCATTGCGAGGCTTGCTTTAAACATTTTTTTTTTGCAAACTAACTTTTTTTCTTACAGATAAAACATTTTCTCTGAAGGTTTTTCCTCTAAACTTCTTTTTCTTGAAAAATTATGCCTTTGCTTTATAATGCTTATACTTTTTAATCTTTTTAATCTAAAAATTTTCTTGGCTAGTAATAAGATTTGGTCTACTACAAGCTAATCCCAACTTCAAACTATTAAATTGTTTGAAGAAGGTTTTTTGCTCATAAAATTGATTAAGTGTTAATACAAAAGCTTTGTACAATGTTCCAAGGGAAGCATTTGGCACGAAGAGACCTTAATTTTTTAAGACAACTTCACTTGCTTACTAGTTGGTTCAGGGAATTATTGAAGGAACACATATTTAAGACTTACTTTTGGTCACAAATGGTATGATCTAGCCACTTGAACTTGTGAAGATTGTCTTAGTTGGAGTGACAACATAAATGACAAATGAAGTTCAATGAAAAAGAAGAAAAAAAGCTACCAATTTTCAATACAAAAAATATATGAAGAAAGAAACCCTCTAATTGATCTCTTAAGAGAAACATTAGGTGAATTTGATTACTATGACAAATATAATGCTCCTAAAAATGAACTTTCCCCAGTTTGTATGATGTAGGATGATGAAAGATGGAATTTAGAGAAAGAATTTACCCTATTGCAATTTGTTTTAAAATCTTAATAGACTTGTAATGACTAGAAAATTAAATCCTATACTATTCTATAACTATATAGAACTCAAAAAATTAAGTTATTGATAGTAGAGCAAACTTTGAATTGGCAATCTAAGAATGCTGTTTCTTAAAACAAATAGTTGTGTCAGATTGCTAACTCCTAGCAAGAGCTTGCTAAGAAGAAAAAAAAGTAGTAAAGGTCTACTAATGAACTCATTACAAAGCTTGACGCAAAAATTCAATCTCTTCACCAAGAACTCATAGCTCTTGTGTTTGTAGGACAATTCTTTGTCATATCTCAAAAAGAGATTCAAATGAGAATTTTGAAAGAGTAGTTGAATTCTATGATTACCCTTTATTATTCTCTAATTTAACCTTTAGGCTCTAACTTACCTCTAATTACTTAATCATTTACCTTGACCAAAAGCCTTTATAATGCTGCTGCTTTCTTCCCTCCATAACCTTTAAATCCTAAACTTCTTCATATACTAGTCAAGAAACCTCAATTAAAGGTTAAAAGTGATATAACAATACTAGAAAATAACCATCAAATGAATTTTCTTGAGAAAATGACAAAAAAAGATGATTCTGGAGATGAATTATCTTCTAAAGTACTGCTAATTTTTATGGCAGGAGCAGAAGAAAAATCATGAGTACATGAATAAGCTAGAGAAGAAGAAATAGAAACAAGGAATAATTTCTTTATTAAAATAGAATCTTTTCTAGACACAGTGAAAGGCTTCATTCTTGATGATGTTCTTTTGACTGAATGCAAGGATAAATTTTTAGAATTTCATTTAAGGATGATTACTGTCCAACTAGAACAAAAAAGTTCTCTCAGTCAACTCTTTAGAACCTTTGCATCAAGATTCTAAGGAACAATGAGAGATTACTGGGTGAATCTTTATGAATATTATCAAATGATTTATTTCAACTTTGATAGCATTGATGAATTCCTTGGAAGACTTCATTAAGAATTTTTAGGAGTTACTCCTAATTTTGAAGCACAGGCTAGAAAAAAATTTATGCAAATGAAATGCATTTCATTTAAAAGGAAACATCTTTACATTTGAAGGTTGGTGACCTTAGGCTTAGAGTAGCAAGGGATAAGGATAAACCAAAGATATAAAGAGAAACCTTACATATTAACTATGGCCATTCGATGATTTTTATTAAAAGCTACTATAGCCATTCTCTATATTATTGTACATTGTGTTTTAATATTAATATTTGGTTAACCTTGAATGAGCTTGTCCAATGTGATATGATTGAGTCTGGTTGACTATCTGAATGATTTATAATCACTTGAGATCAGTTGTGTGTGAAGTTAGTGTTGTGGTAATGCTTGGTAAATCTATGATTATTAGTTTACATTTGTATGGATGATTGCTATTGAGCTTTAAAATGGACTTGTGAGGATATTGATGTTGCTATATGTATGATTTTTTGTTAGGGGCAAATACCGAATATGATTTGTAACTATTGGTTGTAAATTCTATTAGTCAATTGAATGAAGTGTGAATATGATTATAGTTTCAGAAGAAGCCAAGTTGTAGGCTTGTTTATGTAATTGAGATCCTAATTGAGATTCTTGATTACAAATTATTCATTATGAACTATTTTTATGGTGATTGCTAGAATTATTTATTGATTGCATATGGAAGGTATTCTAATTATAATGGACAAATGCTGATATAACCAATACCTCTTATGTGATTGGATAATAGATTAGAGATGAAATCTATTTTTACAAATTGCATGATAAATCTTAAATTATGCTTAGGGCACAAATTGTGATTGATTTACCTAAAGGAGTTTGACACTTAAGCAAATGTATTATTTTGAGTAAGGTAAAAATAATTTACCAAATTATTTTAGGCATCGAGAATGCATGTGATTGTGTTTAAATTAAGTAGCCTAGAAAATCATTTAGGAAAACGAAAAGAGTACTAGGTTACTAGTCATGATGACACACAAAAATGATAAATAGGTTGTTGATAAGCTTGTGCGATCATGCTTGACTTCTTGAAAATTCAAAGATGAATTTTCTTGAAAAGAGAGTAAACTTGTAATATCTCAAATTAAAATTTAAATTTCTATAAATTTGATATTTATGAAATAAATTATTTGTCTTTAACAAATTATTTTAGGAATTGGAGAATATTGAAATATTCATGTCAAAATTTCAAAATTTATTGAATTATTATAAATACATAAAATTATATATATGATATAATGAAGTTGAAATTTTAAAAAATTAGGTTTACATTGAAATAAATAGCTAGGATTAAACTAAATAGAGATGGATGGTTGAGATTTAAAAGGAAAAGGGATTTATAGTACATTGCAATTCACAAAATAGAATCCCAAAGCTATATGCTTAAAATTTTCATTTAATTTATTATTATTATTTTTTCAGTTGTCCTTTTACTGACATTTTCCTTTTTTCTCATAGGTTCCCCCACTTGCCATCTGCACTTTCACCCTCCTTTTCACTTATTCCATGGTTTCTCTCTCTCCCTCTCCAAAAAAAATCCCCCCACTACCACTTTCCCTTTCCCTTCTTTCTTTTTCTTCTTCCATCTTTTTGTTTGAAAAACATCCTTATAGCTACCACCTTGAGCAAAGCTCTGGCTAGGCATGGAAGGACCTCATCATGTGCTACTATCTGATTGTGAGTTACTATTCACACGACACATGCTGATAAGGAGCTCCAAGCAGTAATGAGTAAGGGAGTTGAAGCTCATTGGTTACACAAGGTTCTAGCCACCACTACCTATCCTTACATCTAGCATGCTACTCTCTAACTATAGCAAGCTCAAGGCGTAGTGAAGGTTTCATTTTGCAGCACTAATAAAATGGGTGGGTTGTAATATTTTTCAATAATCCACCATATTTTCCAATGTTGGTGAGCTACCAACAGCACCTTCTAGTGATAATGAATAGATCTATATCATAATAATTTTATATTAGTGCTTGTTTAGAGCTGAATCCAAGAAAGATCTATTTTTTGAATATTTAAGGATTATGAGAATCAATTTTAAAAAATAGTTTTTATATTATAAGATGTTAGGATATTACAATTGTGATATTTTTACAACATTATATCTTGTAACTTTCAATGATTTGGATATATCTAGGAATTGATTCTTAAACATATTTTTAAGAAATATAATGATACATGAGAAACATATAATATTTACATCATAAAATGCTAGAAGGATATGAATTTAGCATTAATAAAGTAATTGTGAAATATTATGTTTCATATTTTGGAAGATTTGAATTTGATTTAGAAATCTTATTTTATTATGTCAATTAGAATACTTAGTATAATACTGATAAGATAGTGATTTTATGTTAAAGAATATTAGATTAATATACATAAAATATATTAATATTATCGAAAATTAATATCTTATTTGTTATATACTCTAGAATTGAAAAATTATCATATAGATGAACTGATTTTCAATGATAATTTTGAAATAAAGAATGTAGCAGTTTAAAAGGAACTAGTAACATTAAGTGAGTTTCTAAAGTTGGAACTTTCTATGTTTTCACATGTGTAAACTTGATTTCAAATTATCACATAATAGTATTTATTAACTTCATGAGATAATATTAGAAAAGTAAAGAAGTTAATAATCTAAATAGCTAGTATGCTATAGATATGAAATTGGAATTGAAATGATTGCAAAGAATGTTTATTTATTCATAAATCATTTTTGTAAATTACAAATAGGAAGAAGAAAGCAAAGTTGAACTTGGATGCTTCAAGATAATACATAAGATTAAAGTTTCCTAAGGAAAAAGATTAGGAAATATAAAGATTGAATGATTAAGGGTTTTATATAAAGAAAGTAAAGGAACTATGTTATATTAGCTATGACAATTGATCCTTTGGATATAGTGACATCATGATTGAATTAGTGGATATTAACTTGATGACACACATCATGATTGAATTAGTGGATATTAACTTGATGACACACCACATTAATATGAATATATGACAAAGAATTATAGTTGTTAATCTAATTACCTAGAATTAATTTCATTTACATTATGGATATGAAGGCTTAAGCATTTAAGCAATTGACTTAGGAGGTGATAAAATGAGTATAGATGCTTTGGAACTTCCCCTAGTGGACCAGCATTACTAGTTAAGTATATATCTCACTATTATGCTTATTTTAATAAAAGATAATTTAGATATGGTGAATTAAATCATTCCTATTGATAGTATATATTTCATATTCACACTTATATCTAGATTTATATCTAAATTTAGTTCTTGAGTAGTCAGTTGTTAAGTAATTAATAGTTAATCAGAGTGCACAATGGAAGTATGATGATGTTATTAATGATTAGTGAATGTTTATGGTTGAACTTTTTTCCATTTATATGCAAGAAATAATAGCATGAAATGTGATTTGAGAGTTAAGCTCTTAAGTATATGTTATCTGCAAATTTTATTATGGATGGCATTGAAAATCTTATAGATTAATGTGATATAAAGGCTGAACTCTCCTATGAATATTGTCTATGGATCATGCTTAAGGTGACATTAGAAATAATGAATAGTGAACGATGATATGGAAGCTAGATGGAAATTTTCTAGCTAACAGTTATAAAAAATATAAGATTAATCTAAGAGTTGGATGGAGAATTCCTGGCAAATAGCTTATGTTTAGGCTTGATAACCATGTAAATGTTTAATGGCTATTCAAATAGCATTTAAGTATTATGTGAAGCGATATTGAAAACTACATTTGTATTTGAATATTATCACTTGATGTGATTGTGATTGTGTGTTAGTGTTTGAGCCTTATTAACTATTTATGATTGTAATGTTCGCCCAAGCTAGGTAGTGTGTGATCTGATCACAATGTTGTGTGCTATCAAATAATTGAAAATTATTATGATTTATGATAGGCAATGTAGAATTTGAGTTATGTGTAGGTGGATATTTCATCTAAAGCTCATACTTACACATTCAAAATCCTATAATCTAATCATAATGTTGTGTGCTATTAGATAATTGAAAATTATTATAATTTATGATAAGTAATGTAGAATTTGAGTTATGTGCAGGTGGATATTCCATTTAAAGCTCAGACTTACACATTTAAAATCTAGGATGATTGAATTACATTTAGCAAGCCTATAACCATTTAATAATTTTGAACTACGATCTATTGACAATAGATATATGCTCACTGAGTTCTTATAACTTACTCTATTATATCTTCAATATTTTCAAGTTTTGATGAGCATATTTAAGCTTATTACTTCCATAGAGAAACAAGATTGCATTATGAAAAGATTTGACAGTTGGAGTTTCTGTTAAGTTAGGATCAGTTTTTGAAATAAAAATATTGCAAATCCATCATTTAATGAGTTGAAATTTTTACCTATGTATAATTTAAGATTTGCAGAGTATGATGTGTATGTTGATTCTATCCTATTTGGATATAAACGTGTGTCATATTTTAGGAAGTATGACCCTTAGGAAGTTTCCAAAAAGAAAGGAGACTTTGTCTATTTTTTTACAAAAATTTAGAAGAAAATTTTAAGTTCCCTTGAAATTTGGAAACTCTTGTTAAATAGGAAAAGTGAAAATTGTTAAAGCTTGTGGAGACTTATAACGGGATCCATACTAATCATGATCAAAATCGGGTCATGAGACCTACGTGGACATAAAAACACTAATTTTCCACTAAAGTCAAGAATGTAGAGTCACAAGCAAAAAAATTATTATAATACAAAGAGATCATAACATTTATGAATCAACAATAAATGCCATCTAGAATAAAAAAGTATGACAACTTTATTTAAGAAAGAAAGAACCAAATGGACAGAATCTCATAAGTTGTATTTTCAATCTCTTAAGTATTTAAGGATAAGTATCTCACTCAAATTGAACCTGTTAAAAATCTCACTACCATAGGCTTGCTTAAATTCTTAATCTCCATTAACTAATTCACATGCACCAAACAAATCAAAAGGACTTATTAGTGGTCATATTAAGGTTAAGGTAAAAGGATGGTAATAACATGGAAAGAAAAGTTACTAACCAAGGAGATAACAAAATATTGATGGATGAATCCTAAATAGCAAATGACTAAAAATGATATAACTAGAATTATAATTGCTTTAATGACATATCATCCTTTCCTTTTTCTATTTCTTTTATTTCTCTTCTTTTCTTTTTGGTTCCTTTTTATTTCTTCTTTTTCATTTTTGAATGAACTTTTCTTTTTCAAGTATTTCATATACTTCTACACCTATTTAGGAACTCATCCTTTTATTGATTCAATACTCTCCTAACCTTTAAGTTTATGTGGAATATTTTATTTTTTATTTTAGCCTTAAGATTTAAGGTTTAAGGTGTAGGTTTGATTTTTTTTATTTAAGCCCAAAGGGGGTGCTTAATGGAAATACAAAATTTGGCTCTTTAGATACAAGTAGTTCATTAAAAAATGCATTAATCATATTTGCTCATGCATGTGAAAATGTAATCTTAACAAAGAATTAAAGAAAGTTCTAAAGCAACAACATAATAGGTGAATCTCTCTCACAAGAAAGATAGTCATAATTAATCAAATAGGCTTAAAGTCTGATAATTAAAGGGTGCTAAACTTGGTTCTATTAATTTAAAGTTTATTGTCAAACTTATCAATTCCAAAAAGTAAGATAATTATTCAATCATACTATGAAACCTTCAAACTCAATTAATTCACACTCAAAATTTATATAATTATTAAAATTGGTAAAAAAACACCTAAAAGAAATGGACCCTTTCTTTTTTCATTTTTTTTTTGAAATGAGAATAAATTATGAAGAAAAACATACTACTAATGGGAAGCATATTACAAGCTAAAAATAATTTTTTACTTGGCCATCATTTACACATATAATTAGTTTGATGATTTTACTAACAATTTTTTTTTGAAATGAGAATAAATCATCAAAAAATATGTTACAAATGGGATGCATATTAAGAGCTATAAATAACTCTTTAATCGACTATCCTTTACATAAACAATTAATCTAATGGTTTTACTAATTTTTTAAAATGAGAATGAATCATGAAGAAAAATATGCTAATGATAGGATATGTATCAAGAGTTAAAAATAACTTTTTACTTAGCTATCATTTGCACACACAGGAAATTGATGGTTTTACTAACATTTTTTTAATTATTCCTCCTCCCAATCTAATTTAGATAACATACCCAATGTCTTTATCAATAAGAAAAGGCATAGAAAAGAAAAATAAAAACACAATCATAAAAATGGAATGAAAAAAAGAATTGAAAGTAAAATCATAAGAGTGAAGAAAGTTACAACTGAAAAATAATATCTGGTTAACGCTTCTTACTACTGTCCTAGGTTTACCGGTCTACTTCTTTCATTAATGGATTAGGTTCAAGTATATAAATTTGTATTTGGTCAATTAGTTGATCAAATGTGGAGGCGGACATTATGGTACAATGAGTTTCTTGGGAAATGAATCCCTATTCCATAATTTGATCTAAGAAAAATAATATATCATCCTAAAAGCCATTAATATTTAGCAGTCCTAATGATTTTTTATCAAAGTTTAGCTGGCTTAATATGCAATGCTAGAAATTCCTTTCAATGTTTTTAAACTGCCAGGTAATGCGATAATAGCTTCAACATTATAAAGCATATATCCAAAATGCTCGAGCAAGCTTCAAACCTTTAACTCAATACCCAAGGTATAGTTAGCAAAGATCTTGTCATTCAAATCTTCTCCAATGATATTCAAGATTTAGCTCCCCTTAATAAATGCAGTTAATGTTGTAGATCTCCTTAAACCTTAGATTCCTTTTCCATACACAAGCGCATTTGCTACTTTTACAAACTCATCATTCTTCCTTAGATTGGATCCATTAAAGACACAGATTGATTTAAATTTGTCCATTAATAGTCTTTCCACTTTTTCTTCTACCTTAGGATGAGTCATATGAACATTGATAAATGTAAATATGCATATTTATATGGTAAAAATGATTAATAAAAAGATCATATAAATCAACCATTGTTAGAAAAGTTTGAATTTGAAAGTTTTGACAAAACAATTATAGAAAATAATAAGAAAATGCATAAAAAAATTTAGAAAGATCATGCATATTAATTATTGTTAGAAAATTTAAAGAAGTAAAAAAATCAAAAGTAGATGTCAAGTGCAGTAATTTTAAAAAATAACATGGAAAAAGTGAAGACAATTATATAAAAAAATCAAAAAATGATCGAAAAGTTTTTTTAAAAAGATATGTGCACGAATAGTAATTGTGATTTTGGCTCACATCTTCCTTTGGTTTTACATCTAATAATGACTTAAATGCCCTCTATGAGTCAAGGATTTACTTCTCATCCAATTTTCTTATAAATTGGCAAATACAATTTTTTAACATTAGATTCCCAAGATGATAATGCTCCTTTTCCTTATTAAATAGATCCATTGAACCGAGAAGAGCACTATGAACTTGTCCGTTAAGTGCATCTCAAAAGTCTAAAAGATATCATCTAATGACTCTTTATTTAATCCATCCTTTATGAACTTAATTTTATCTTCCCAATTTTGGAAAACCATTTTGGTGCTTTTGCAATGTGTATTACATATCCACTTTGCACATTAATGATAGACTCATATTCTTTTAGCTCTTCACTTCTTAGCATAACAACTTCTACCCATTCCTAGTATACATTTAACAAATGAATCATGACACTCACCTACTAGATGTATCTTAACTTCAATGATCTAATGCATATCTTTAGGAAGGCCTAAACACATGAGTACCTTTATTCTTTCAAGTTAGCATTTGTAGATTTTCCTAAGAAAGTCTTGAGGAAGAGTAGGGATCTTAATTCTAAGTTTTATGAGAGTTTCCTCCATATTTTTTATAGTTCTTGCTTGGAAGCAAGTCCAATATGGATAGATGTAAGGTTTCTTTTTTGAGATAAGTTATTTTGATGGGTGTATGCATGAATATTTATAAAAAAATGATATTATTAAAAGCTATTCATTCCACTTTAAAAAAATGATTTTGTAGCTTATTTCAAATCGCTCATGATCATAGACTTCCAAGTTTTTTTCCTTTTTTGACAATTTAAAGCTCATAACCAATTGTCAATGAGCTTAAGTGATATAAATGACCTTTAGTGATGTCTACATATGATGAAATGATAAATGCAAGATGCCAAAGAACAAAAATAATAATCATGTTCAATTGGGTAAAAATAAAACATGGGATAAGCCATTCAAGTTTAATTTTTGAAATGAAGGTAAGCCATCTAGTTTAATTGATATATAGCTTAATCATTATTTTTAGGTAAAATTGTATGGCTTAGATAAAAGATTAGTTATAAAAGAGTTCCTTCATGTGTTCTACAAGGATTTTTCTAGGCTTGAAATTTTCTCTTATAGGATAGACTTTTGTCAAATAGAGTAGTTCTAAGTTTATCTTAATTTATGTTTAGTTTAGGTTCTATAACACCTAATTAATAAAAGGTACCTAAATTATCTTTACTATTGCCACTGTAGGCTAGCAAGGCCACCAATCCTTACCCATGATAGGTTACAAATGGAAAGGGTTCAATTTGAGTGTGGGTGTTTCACTAGCTTGGATGGAGAAAAATAGTCTCACGAAAGCATTACTACTTTACCCCTTTACGGACCTAAAAAGTAATGTACAACCTAGGTAGACGGCTCATGATATATGTGTGAGATCTGCAATGTGCAGTGTGTGAAAGAAATATTAACCGTTCCAAAAGTCTTTATATGACTAATTTATCATAAAATAAATAAAGATAATCATAATGAGATAAATATGATAAATACACATGTGAAGAAAACATCGAACCAATATAAACTAAGAAAATTCAAAGCTAAAATAGAAAAGGAATAAACAAATTACCTAACTCTAATTTAGTTCCCTAGTGGAATTGCTATGCTTATAACGTGCCCTACGACAGAAATCGTGAAAAGCAAGCAATTTCATGCCTCCTAAGAAACGTTGATGAGTATGAATAAAAAGAAAATAGAGTCACCACTAATCATTTTTATGATGTGATTAGAACACCAAAAATAGTCTATATTCCCAGAATTCAAATTTAGGAATCAGTTATATGTAGGAAATGTACTAATACCCCATAACTTCTTTTCAAAGAACAATTGCCTATTTATTCTAATTCTATATTTTAAATTAGATTACAATGGTCTTACTATATTATATGTGTGTTTTTCTAAAAAGATGATTTTAATTTTAGTTAATTTATTGATTTAATTACCTAAATCTGCCTAACTTTATGATAAAATTTGGATGAAATAAAATACTTTAATAATGTTAAGTATCATCATGATCGTACCTACAATCGAATTATTTAACTTTGATATGTCATAAGCATAAATTTAATTATTTGAATGATTTTTATTTTATCATTTTTGAAATATTTTTAAAATATTTCTATTTTATTATTTATGAAATATAATTGTTATTTTATCTTTTATAAATATTTTTATTTCATTATCTTTGAAATATTTTTAATAAAATGGTTGTAATATAACTTTTATAATAATAGGATAAAGGGAATTATTTTAAGTAATTTTATTTATTTATTTATTTAGTACCACATCAATGATTTTTAATTTAAATTATCAAATCTATCTAATTTCATAACCAAATTTAAAATAAAAAAATTAGAAGAATTGAAATTATGATTCTAATATTATTCTGCAATTTTAAAGAGTCAAATTTGTCTAACTTCATGATCAAATCTAAATACAAAATTATTTAACAAAATTGAAATCATTATTTTAATATTATTTTATAATTTTTAAAATATTAAATTTGTTTAACTTTATAGTCAAATCTAAATAAAGAACTGTTTAGAAAAATTAAAATTATATTTATTGTATTTATAATTAATTTTAATATTATTTTATCATCACAAAAATATATAAAAATATAAATTATGAGTGTATATAATGATTATAAGATAATTTTTATGTGTAATAATATTAAAATTTTTAATTTAATTAACTCACTAGATTTAATTTTAAAATATCTGTTACTTCAAAAATATTAAAATAGCTTGAATCTTTAAACTATCTTATTTTATTCCCTCATAAGAATTGTACAAAAATAATATCTTAATAATATTAAATAAATGCAAAGGAAATTTTCTTTTTTATAAAGGAAAAAAAAGTTTAAAAGTAACATATGTGGTAAGACAACATAGTCATAGTATCATCCCATGCATTTTATTACTTTGAAAAAAGGGAGAAACCCTTCATGTTTATAATATAATTTTACAGCACAATGCCAATTATAAATACATATATAAATACAACAGAGTTAAATAAATTAAAATTTCTTATATATGAAAATGATAAATGTAAGATAATTTTTATATTCAATAATTTTGATATATATTCTTAGTTTAACCAGCTCACGATTTAACTTGTGAAATACCTCACACTTAGAAAATATTAAGATAGCTTGAACTTTCAATTTATTTTATTTTGTCATGAAAATTGCATAAAAATAATATCTTAATATCACATATCATATCAATAAAAGATTAAATTTTCTCTTTTTTTATAAACAAACAAACAAATAATAGAATAAAATAAACTAATGTAAAGCCAAGAATGGATAGGACAAACATAAGTGCTATCTCATTACTTTAGAATAAAGAAAAATATGTGTAATGACAAAAAGAATGTGACAAATGCTTGTACCATGTTACTTCAGTTTGTTCTATAAATACTTCTCATTTTAATTCAAATTGTCCTCATTAACTTCTTCCTCTTCTTCTCATAGAATTTCTTCTTCTATTTCTTCCTTTTTCTCATATCTCATGTCCACTATAAGTAAGGTTAGTTTTTTTTATTTCCTTTTACTTCACTCTGTCAATTTTTCCATCTCCTTAAAATTTCTTTTACACTTCCCTTAACATTATTTTTCAATATAAATAGGAGTTATGACTTCTTTGAGTGTGAACAAACTATAGCAATATATATATATATATATATATATATATATATATATATATATATATATAAATGAAGATAAAAATTTACCTTTTTTCTTGAAATTATATGTGAAATTTTTTTATGGTGAGGGGTTTTGATGTCACAAGTGTGGAATTTTTAAGGAAGAAGGTGAGAGGATATGAATTTGAAGAAAAAATTTCTTATTCTTCCAAATTTTTGAATCTTTCTAATTTTTTTTAATCTTTCTTCATTCCCCTTTCAATGAGTTTTCCTTGGCTTTTATAAAGTTCTAGCAGTCACATTTGCATTTGGCCCACATTTGATTTGCATTTCACTTAAATATTGTCAGCAAGTTAAGAATTCAACAACAAACCTTATTATTTTTTAACATTGGCTACTAGCATGTGCTTAGCACTACCACCCTGAATTTTCCTCCTTTGAATGATTCAAAATCATTTCATCTCATTATGAGGATGGAAATAGGCTGGCATTGCATCTATAATTGGTGGAGTTCACTATATGATTAGGTAAAAGGCAGTAGGTGGGCATGAAGGAAGTGTAATGCAACAGAGATAAAAAATGTCGATAACTATTTCTCTACTATTCTTATCGTACATAAAAATTTTATTTATTTTTTTAAAAATTTTAAAATTTTTATTTTTCAAGTTTTTTAATGTAATTTATTTATTTATTAATATTTATTTTATTTATATTATTACTAGATAAAATTGGATGTCAACAGTTTTCATTAGTTTGGTTATGTTTACAATTTCCTTTTTTATTCTTCAAGTTCAATTTTCCTCACATAAAATATGTTTATGATTATATTCCTCAAGTGATATTTTGGATATTGTTTTATTTAACACAATTCTAGCAATGGTGGTCTCAACTCTATGACTCTACCTTTATTTTAGAATTCTAATATGATTATTTGAGGTTAGAGAAACAAGACTTTTAACTTATTTTTTTTTAAATGAGAGCCATAATACTATAATATATCATATCCCACTATCCCATAATTTTATCTAAACCATTATCTACGAATTGTAATTTGAGACCTTTTAAATGAAATGCTTAAAGTTTTAGTCGTCGGATGTCACGTGACCTTAACTCGTGGCTGATGTAAGAAAAGATTTAAATAGGTATTTTAAGTAGTGATAACATTAGAAATAAATTAAGGTAAAGCTAACATTTGCATGACTAAGTACGAGTTTTGTAATAATGAATGGGTTCAAGTTTAAATTTAAATTTATTGAGTTTGAAAATTTTAAACTCAAATTTAAATAAGTTTCACATTATTTAGTTAAAGTTTTTAATCAAACTTTAAATATTTGTGTTCAAGTTTTAAATCAAATTACAAATGAATTTAAACGGATTCTTATAAACTCAAATAAACTTGAATTTAGATCTTCTCCCATAATTGTAGTTAAAGTTGTCAAATTAATCATTGATTAGTGTAAATTTCAAAAAAATGCAAAGGGCCCTACTCATTTGGAGGATTAGATGCAGTAATTGCATCTACAATTAAAAGAGATGATCCACACATAAACTTAAATTCTAAACTTAAACATTTTATTTATTTTATATTATATTATTTATATTTATTTACATCTTAATAATTAAAATTAAACATTATATAATTTACAAATTATATTTTATATTATTTAAATATGATAAAAAACAATATATAGGAGATTGTTAAACTTCACATCCATATGTGGATGTGGAAGTTAGGAATCTTCACTCTTGCTTTTGTGCAAAAAATTATACTATTAATTTAATAATAATAAAATAATAAATAGTATTAGAGTCAATTTATCATTAGTACTAACTAATTTGGTTAATGGATATATTTATTGTAAAGATGAAAGAAAAAGAGTGGAGTTGATTTAAATACAATTATTAATGGAAGTAATTGATGCTAGTGATAAATTTGCTATAATAGTTTTTTTATTATTTTATTATTAAATTATAATATAATTTCTTTTGAAATTAAAAAGTAAAAGTTGTTAAACTCTATGTATAAATATGAAAATTAGTAATGGCTTTGAGAATCATTCCAATTGACTAATAATAAATTAAGACTTGATTTATACATTAATTAAGCTCACTATTTAAGCTTGGCTTGTTCAAATCTTGTTTGGGATTTTGATTACATGATCCATGAAGTTATCATGTAAACAACTTGTTACATGGCAACTAATAACTATGGATGAAGAGTGAGAAGAGCATGAGATTACATGAAATTTTGTTGCAACCAAATTACCAATTCAGTGTAAAAATTGCAAGCAATTATTGCCCAACAACCTCAAGCCAAATTTATACAGAAAAGAAAATGAAATCATTGCCTACAAAATTGCAACTAATTTTAATAAGAAAAAATTATAGTATACTATTGATACAATAATAAATTGATGCATTATTAGATTTAATCACTAATTGATTATTATATAATGTGTTAAATTTAATTTTTTTAAAAAATAAATTTAATATGTAGTAAAATCTGATAGTATATTAACACCTTAATATATTAATAATATATCATAATCTTTTTCAATAATAATAGTCAAATTGATAATTAATTAAAAAAAAGATTAAAATGATGTTGATCCAAAGTGAGCCATATGATTGGTGGAAACCTTCTCTCTCCTTTCAAGGTTAAAAAATTCATTTATTTTGAAAGTGGGATGGAAATTTTACATCTGCTTGCATTATATGAAAGGTATTGCATGATTTTATAGGAAATGAGTGTGCAAGTAAAATTCAAGGAAAAAAAGAAGTAATAAATAACATTTTCTATTTAGTTGTAAGGTAAAATGGAATGAAAGGAAAAAAGTATAAAAAAAAAGGTGGACTTTCATCCCCCACCTAGTGTCAAAGATCTATTAACCCTGATAAAAAATGTTGAAATTTATTGCGAATTGGCAATTAGGGTGCAGGAAATGAATATTATAATTTACTCCATCAATAACTTATATTTCTTTGAAAGGCTAAACTCTAAACAAATGTGGCGAGGACGAAGAGTAGAAAAATCCATACGTAAAATAACAAAATAGAGGGTTTGCTCTCCATATGTTGACCCACTCTCCCAGCTTCAAATGCAGGGAACCTTAACCTCAAAGAAGAAGAACAATGGAAGACAACACAAATAGGGAAACTATAGGAGCAGATAGTGGAATAACAAAATCTAGAAGAAGAATTAAATGGAATAATGAAGTCTATTCCAGCTATTTAAAAAGAATCAAAATTGAGAGTTAGAAAGCTTGTGATTGGAATTGAAGCTGAGTTCCCTACCAATTCTCTCTCTTTTTTTAGCATAACAAGGGTAATTCCAAAGGTGGTGGACTAGATTTTACTTTGGTTTTTGCATGATTGTTTTGAGCAACTGAATGTGTAGCTTCATTCATTAGTCTATGATTAATTAAAGTTGCTAGAAATATTTCAACTTTGCTTGCCTTGCAAGGACTATATTAAGTTGTAATTTCTATAAATAGTTATTTAGCCACTTATTGACATAAATTCTATGTTAGTATTATTAGGACCTGTTATGACAAAAATCACAATTGCTTTAAAAGAAGTCACAAGTAGTAAATTTTTTTGCTATTTCTCTATCTGTCACGCTTTCGTTTATTGTTTTTAGCAACTTTAATTGGTTTATGCTAATACCCTATTAATTCCCTAGCATTTGAGTGCGAGCTCTCTCTCTCTCTCTCTCTCTTTATCTCTCTCACATTGGCGCACAGTTGCACTTACCATTTTAGCTCAATCATTGAGTACAGACAGAATATGGAAGGAGGCCTTTCTTTTGTTGTTAGTCCATTATAGCTCAACCTATGTTAGTCTCACTTTCCCTTGCATCCTTGGATCGAATTCCATGTCAGTTTTTACTGCAATTAACTTCTATCTTCTTTGATTTTCCAAGAAAATGAAAATCACTAAACACAACATAATAGCTTAGGATCTTTTGCAAATCATACAATTAGAATTGATTAATTGAGCTAGATTTATTTTTTTATGATTTCGTCGAAAGGATGCATTGCTTGCTTTTGATTTGAAATGATAAATTAATTATAGTGTCCATGAAGCCATATAGTAGTTCGACTATACACTGTTTTAGTTTTTTTCCCCTCTATATTTTATCTAGTTTTTTAATTTACTATAAAGAAAACTAGTTGCTTATCGATGTGTATGTGTGTGATGCTTTGGATTTTTTTACCCTTCTTTAATTTCTAACAGTGACTCTTAGGGCATTCTAGATGCCAATAGTGGTTTTCTTGCATGCTTTAACTTTTGATTTATGAAGGAATTATTGGAATCTAGTTGAAGTGGGAAAGATTGAATTTAGAATGTTAGTTTTTTAGTTTAGTGTGAACATTGTGAATTTGTTAGTGGAAAACAAAAAATTATAAGCATTCAACTAGGAAGAACTTGTGCTTATACTCGAGAAGCCTTAGTTATGTTAGGAGGGATAAAGTTAGAAATTGTACCAAATTAGGAACTAACTTTGAAACTCTGCTTAAAACAAGTGACTTCATATTTCTATATCTACTTTTTCATTGAAAATGCAATGATGAAGTAACCATATACTACATCAAATTATAAACCCTTCTGGTTTAGTTAATGGTTGAAGAAAATTAGATGTGGCTTATGGCATGGTAGGTTCAAGGTCACAATTGAATTGGGTTTCCATGAATACAACAAGCTCAAGTCCTAACCTAAAAATATTGAAATAAAATAGAGTTATGTAAACTCAATGAGCATATATGATGAAATTGTATAATATTATGTATGTTGTGAATGCTATCGTATTTAAAAATAACATAGGTTTTATACATTTAAGGCGTCTACCCCTTGAAAAGTGCTTAAAAAAAGGGGAGACTCTATTAATTTTTTGCAAAAAAAAATTAAAATGAAAATTTTAAGTTTCCCTTAGAATTTAGAAACTCTCATAAAATAGAAAGAGTAAAAGTTGTTAAAGGTTATGGAAACCAATAACAAAATCCATGCTGGTCACGATCAAATCAGGTTATGACATTCAATTTATGAATTAGACTTCAAAAAAGTTTTTGCTTCCAAGCCTATCTCAAAAAGCTCTATTTTTTATTAAAGTTATGGTGCCAATAAAGTGCAAATATTGACCCTAATTTGGTGTGCCTAGTTGTTGCTTCAATTGTTACAGTCCCATTATTTATTTGAAGTAAGATTGCTCACTAAAGTGAAGAATTTCTTCTTTTTTGATATATTGTATCTATTTTGTCTTCTAACATGATGTTGCATCTATTAATACCTCATATTAGTCAACTCCTTGAAAATTTAAATCCAAGTATAATAGTATCATAAATTATTTGTTGATTGAGAATCTAAATCCAACTACTTAAGAATTGCTTCTTCTTTTATATATTGTATTTGTTCCATCTTCTAACCTAGCAATGGATTTTGGAAAATGATAACTCCTTTAGAAGAGTTAATAATTATGCTACAAAAGTTAAGTTTTATATATATTATAATATAATATTCGTATTATCATGTGTTCAGATCACTGATGTGGTGTCTATTTTATCTTCTAACATTTGTAGTAATGGTTGCAAGAAGCTATAAAGCATTTTGACAAGGCTTTACCTATAAATGATTAGCTGCTTCTCATTTGCCTATAACCAAGTCAGTTTAATAGTATAATGAATCATACTTTCACATATTCTTAAACTATGCTATATACTTTTTCAGTCTTGAGTTATGTGATTACCAAGTTTAGTAGCACTAGTTGTCGTTAAGCAGTTTGTATGCATCCTCACTAGTTTAATTAATGGAACCTGCTATTTAATTGAGTTTTGGTTATTGATACTTTTATGTGTTAGTGCTGACTACTAAGGGAGACAATGCTTTTGTTTGCACTATGTGGAGGAAAATAGTCGATGTATATATTGGATGCAAATAAATAAAAGGAAACCAAAAAGAACATAGTCATTTAGGCATCACATCTTTGGCATTCATCGGATTTGGAGTTGAATTCCTCTCTAATTGGTTGTTTAAGCCACATTCTCTTGCTATTTGAATGTGGCAATCCTAAAATAATTAATGTTAAGAAATTAAATTGGGAAACTAATAGTTCTAGTGTATAACAACTAAAGGAGTATGTAAAAGGTAGGAAAATCAATTAATTAAAAGACTTAAGGAAATGGTTATTCTCCCACTTATATTGTTTGAAAACCAAGAATTTGGCATGGTGGTAATGTAAGGGGGAAAAAGTCATAATAAGGTAAAAAAATTAATTAAGAAAATTAATGGTGTGATTACATTCTTATACATGATAGTAAAAAATTAAGCATACTAGACAATTCCTTATAATGCAACTCAGGATGGACAATTCAATAGTGTTAGCCATATTTGGTTGTTCTACAAGTTGGTTCTGCTACTATAAAGATAGTATCTCTAGACCATGGGAATCAACTCATTATTATAGTGGTTTAAGGTCATCATATTGCATTTAGATGAATACTAATGGCAAAAGGATTATTAGTGCTTATGACCTTTAGTTTTTCATTGGCTTTCTAATCATCAATGCTTAAGTGTCTTTAGATGAGTAAGTGAACCACATAGTCAAAGGTTCTAGGTGTTAAAAATTAAGATTCTTATTAGTATTTTCTATCACCCCTAGAATGCATGCAAAAGCTATTTTACTTCATCAATCATGTCTTTATCTTAACATTAGTATGATCCATGTAAAAGGTCCAAGTATCTTCAAGTGAATAGATGCTTGATTCATTTAAACGGTCTAAATTTTCTATAGCATTGGGGTTAAGGA
Source organism: Sindora glabra (assembly GCA_020226215.1). Lineage (NCBI taxonomy): Eukaryota > Viridiplantae > Streptophyta > Magnoliopsida > Fabales > Fabaceae > Sindora > Sindora glabra. The sequence goes on from JAIUCU010000042.1 coordinate 22,523, forward strand.
GTGTCTGCATCTTATTGGCACATGCAAGCAATGTTCCCCCTTTTTTTTGTCATTGCCTATGGCAATGTGGATGATTATAAATTAATGCCATAATATCTTAATTCTAATGTTGATCTAATTTTTGGTTTCATTTGTCATCATGTTTATGACACATTGTGACCCTTATTCTAGTAAATATGTTGTCACATACTATCATTTCTATATTTGAAGATGTGATTTTAATAGTATGACCCTTTTTAAAGTTTTAAGGGGTCAAAGACATCTTAAATGCCTTACTGGGTTAGGCAAAATTGAATGTTATATGGGACAGTAAGAAATATATGGTGATGGCTAGCTAATTGCATGTTAAGGCCAACCATAACAGCGAAGGTGGTAATGAAGATTATGAAATGCAAGACTAATTAAAGGTTGATGAAATGGATAACGAAGGTGGTGAGGTTATTTTAAATATGTTAAGGTAGACTATCATGGATATGGTATTTGAATTGTTAGAGGATGTAGAGAATTTCTACAAGAAGTATGCTCGTGTGAAGGGGTTTAGGATAAGAATGAATGATATATATTGGAATAAGGAAAAACAACCTTTGTCAAAAAGAATGGTATGTAGTTCGAAAGGTAAAAGGAAGGCCAAGTACAGTAAAGACCCAGAACAGAAGAGAGAGCATGGGATATTGACCCAATCAGGGTGCATAGCTTGCATGAAAGTTAGAAACAACAAGGAAAGAAGTGTTTGGGCGGTTTTCAGATTTAAGGATTATCATAACCATCATATCCTTGTAGCTAAACATGTAGTTTTCCATAAGTGTCATCAGAGGATGGTAGATGCTAATGTCGCTCAGGTTGATACTATGCAATCATATAGCTTTAATAAGATAAAAATATATGGATACATTATTAGGCAGGCTAGCAGGTACAACAAGCTAAGCTTCACTAAGAAAGATTTATACAATCTTATTGATCATGAGTAGAGGTTGAGAATGAGTGAGAGGGACGCAATGGTAATATTGCATTATCTACAACGTAAAGTGGACACTGACCTTAGATTTTTCATGAAGTACATGGTTACTTAGAATATTAATGTGTTGGACTACAAATGTTTCAATGATGTTTTGGCCTTTGATTTGACATACAAGAAGAACAAGTAAAATAGACTTGTTGTTGTGTTTTCTGAAGTTAATCGATGTTATGTGTAAAATGGTTTATCAATTAACGCAAGTGCACACTGTTGTAAACAAGTAATAGAATTGTGAGAAAGTATCGTTCCCATGAGGATTGTTTCACTAAGTACCAAAATTAATAATCCTAATACTATTTGACAAATCGATTGGTTGGAAATGAAGTGAGTAAATAAAGATTGATGCAAAAAATACTTAAAATAAATATGATTGCAATTGGAGTAAAGATAAAGATGAATAAAAGACCTAGGGATCAGACTTCACTTAACAATTTCGGATTGAATCATCTATCTACACTAATTCAATTTTAACTCCCTTAATTGATAGTCGAGTTTCCCTAAATTAATTGCTAGCCTCTTCCAAGGTCAAGTAATTCTATAATTAATTGCTAATTCACTATATTCCTATGTGAATTAAAACAACTAATCATGCATTAGGATTTATGGAACTTATTAAGACTACATAAATCATATGAATATATTCCTATTTCATATGCAATTTACGGTTTTAATTATAGGTTCCATACACACGTATCTCCTTCCGGTCTCAACATGCATATTGAATTCATTCAAAAGGTGGCCAATCAATTGAAAGCATTAAGAGTAATAATTAAAACTCAATCTAGGAAAGAAAATCAAAATTAGTTTCAATAGATTAGAATTCAATCCGTTATTATCAAGTTACGTCATCACCATAGGAAGATAAAAAATTAGAACATAATGAAATTAAAAACAAACTCAAAATAAAATAGAAACATCATCACATTCATGATACAAATATAAGATTATAATTACAAATGCATGAAAATAGAAATACTATCCATCCATGTAGGAGGTAAAACCTTCCATATAGGAGGAAAACCTAGCCTTCCATGTAGGAGGCATACAAGAACTAAGAATGCATGAACTAAACTACTATCTAAGATGCATGAATCAATGCTTGCTGCAAATGATCTCTACTTCTACCTATTTATAGGTGAATGAATCAGCTGCAATTCATAAATCTTGACCAATAGCTACCAATCACATTCTTTAGCTACCATTCAGGGTCTTTAACTACCCTTCTTGATTTTTGCAGCAACAATTCTTCTGACTTGTTGGTAATTTTTCACCACTAGAATGGTAGATTTACATCTTCTTGTCAACATAGGAGTTGTAGAGCCGGATCTTAACTTTCAAATGCCATAAAGAACTACTAATTTTGATATTTCTATCTCAAGTTATGATCAGATTAGTAACCAAAGGTCAGATTCTGCCAGAACCACTGTTTCATCTTCCAAGCAGAATTTGAGATCCTTAGATTCCGAACTAGGCTTTTCTTTAAACATGAAAGTTGTAGGGATTTTTCTTATCTTTTTAACCATATAAAGAACAGTCCAATCCAACATTTAGAACTCCAGATATAGCCTAAAACCTGAAATAGGGTCAAAATACAGCATTATCTAAAAGATTTGATTTCATTTCAAATTCAAGACTCATTCACAAAATGCAACTAAATTTATTAAATTAAACAAGATAACATCCAAAAATGCATCATACAAGGGAAAATAAATATGTAAATATTTTACATATCAATCGCTATAGAAACACAATAGTGTTTAGTTATGCAATTGTTACAAGCGAGACAAAGGATACTTACAAATGATTATTGCAAGCATTGCTTGAGGCAAATGACGAGAAAGAACTAATGTCAGTAATAATAAATGGGGATACAATTATAAGAAATGCAAAAAACTACATTCTACCCTAGTATACTTACTAATTATGTGCTTAGTATTTACAAAGAAATGCAACTAGCCACATTGGTAACCCATAATTCACCAAACGTTTCAAAGATTACATTTTTGGTAACCTAACCATTGCACAATTTAAGTTGAAATAGAGATCACTTATTAAGAAATTCAATGTTGAAGAAAACAAATAGGTTCAAAAATGTATAGAAGGAAAACAAAGTAGGCTACCACATATCTCTGTGGCAAGATGTTTGTAGGTCTACGAACAAATTCTTTATGTGAAGGTATAAATGCTTAGATCAAGAAGTTCGTGAAGTGGAGTCACAATTTGATGGACTTTGTGTACCACTCTCAACAAGCCTTAGATTACTTTAAGTACAATAAATTAGTAACTGATTAGAAGAGTGTTCATGGGATGCTTATTTTGACTATGGCATTGGAGTCAATAGAATGGAGTGGTACCAAAGTGCACACAAGGGAGGCGTCTTGGATATTTCAAAAAGAAATAAAAATATCTAGTGCTTACATTAGTGTTGATTGCAAACAGAGGATCACAATAAGAACCTACTAAGTGAAGTGCTTTATGAATCTTAAAAATACTTGGTCTATCTATGTTGACATATAATAAGAAGTGCGAATTTGATATAAATGTGGCAAGCTATAATCATTTAGGATCCTATACCAACATATAATATTTGCAATGGTGTAAGAAGGCATTAACAACTTGCCACCATCCTTGTTAATGCACCATTGGATGAAAAATGCTAAAATCTTGGAGGATATGCCACCGAAGGAAAATGGCAATACAAAGAATTTGGCAAGGTTATGGTATGGTGTCTTCACCTTGAAATGCAGGTTAATATGCAACCTTGGCTCATAAACTACTGAAAATTTTTTGTATGTTAGGGATACTATCCAATCTATTAGTAAGGAGTTGTATAAATATAAACTGAACTTGACAGAAGCAAGAAACCTTGGAAGAATCAGTGAAAAAATCCTTGACCTATTAGCCCCACAAGTAAAGGGAAGGGCACCATCCACTGCTTGCTCCATAAGAAGGAAACATTGGTATGCCTTATGCTGAGAAGAAGGTCACACAAGGATCACTTACCCATTTGGTGAATCAACGCATGTCAAAAGCCTAACTGAATAGCATTACGCTAAGGATGAGGCTATGTCATCAAAAGATGACATGAACTTAAATCCAACTACGTTTGAAAGCCTTTTCATTAATAGTTTATGCTTAGCATTTCTCTACTCTTCTTTAGTTTCAATTATCATTGGTGTGTTTTGTGTTTGCATTAAACTAGATATCTAACTTGAACACACAATCTGCTATGCTTATTTTAATTACCTTTTTAGCAAGATGATAACTTAGATGATAGTGCATATGCATTTGCTACATCCATAAAGCCTGATGGAATGGATCCAGAAGAAGATGACATTAGCCTTTAGACATTTAATGGCAAAGATATTGAGGACAAGCTATGATCCAAATAAAATGCATCTCCTATTATTGCATGCTATGTTATAAGTAACTGATTGTACGTTTCATGACATTATAGAAGCATAAAGATGATGACACAGTTGACTAGTTAAATGAAATTTATAAATGATTACAAGGCAGGTTCAATATGGAAGCTTACATCTCCTAACTTGATAACACATCTATTGGTTCTCTGATATGTCTTAGGTTATTCTGGCTTTTAGGACTTGACAATCTGCTATTAATAGCATAGGAACTAACTATCTATATTATATCTTCACTAATGACTATTAGGTATCATACTTGCATTTTTTTTCTTTGAATGAAATGACTTTTGGTTATAAGAAGTGTTTTCCCTCTTTCCTTTATTTGGCTTTTAGTTATAACATTCAGATCTTGAACTAAGTTAGAAACATATTGATTAAGTTTAGCCATAAATGTTTCTTGAATGAATTTGCTAGAAGGTAATTAATTTGTAGTCCTTTTCCTAAAGTGCACATATAGAAAATAAGGTAGAATCTACACTTAATTTTAAAGAACACAAGGGCAATTACAACTCGACATGAGAAAATAAGTACATGTTACATTAACTTAAACAAAATAAAATTTTTCCTTATTCTAATTATATCTATAATAGAAAGAAAATATGATGTATAGTATCTATGGGGAACCTATAAAATAGAAAATGATTAAGGGAAAGAAATTAAAGTTCAACTCAAGTCTTTTCTTTACATACATTACTGAGTTTTAGCATGGCAATATGTAACCGTTACTTAAGGAGTGGTGCTTAATTGGCAAGGGTAGGCAAGAAAATTATTAACTAATCAGCTAAGTGATCCATACTTATAGATGCGCGAGTGACATACAAAGTGTCAACATTCAACCTTTCAAATCACTAGATAAGAAATCTCAAATGATAACAGATGTTTAATCTATTAGACTTGCGTTATTTATTATAGGTCATCTATATCAATGTGTCTCTTTACAACTGACAATTCCAATTTACACCAAGTATCGAACATTATTATTTATAGTCACTAAATTTATTCCTAAAAGGATAAGTGTTCCTTGTTGGTACACACTCATATATTGATTACAAATTACAATTGACTTTAGATAGTTCTCAATTTAATTTGCTGCTATAATGTTATTTCACTAGTCCTGCATATATGGGAAGATGTAACTTTTTATCCACTTGCTCTTGGTTATACAACTCTATATAACTTTTTTTTCCTTACAATAACCTAGCAACTGAGGTCCAAAAGCATGATTTTATGCTTCATATACACTGCAAACCTATAGTAAATGACTATTGAAATACAACCAAAAGGCTTAGATAATTGAACTTTTCTACAACCAGAGCATGTCCCAATTTTGTGTCATCCCCCCAAAAGCTATCAAAAATTAGTTACAAGTTCCTACAATACTCTTTTTAGACCTATTTGCTATGCCCACCCCTAATTGACCTGGTACAATACATTCATGCTACATTGTCAACTACACATACATAAACTAAAAGGATAGTTGATAGGCAGCATGGTCAACTTTACGTACATATGTATATATACATAAACTAAAATAATATACTATTAATGGCATTCATCTACATGTTGGCTCGGTTTCTAGTCTAAGGCCAGTGTTCCTTTATAGCACTAATTATCTACTCCCTCTTCATGTTCTACTCGCTAAGCATAAGGCCCAAGGCCAATCACTTTCACTTAACATCTCCTCTAAGCTACAAGATCAACTATACCATGTCACTACAAATTTAACTTGATAAAGCCAAATGACTGAATAATAATTCAAAGTTACCACAGTCTTGAAATCTCCCCATATGGTAGTGTCATCTAGCTAGCCACCTAAATACCATAAGCATGGCTATGCAAACAAACAAAAGAAGTTAGTGAGGTTAAAAAAATAGAGTAAAAAATTAGGTTTACAGAGTTAGGTTTTGGATTAACATATGCAACAGAATTTTTGAAATTTTGATCCAAATCTTACTTAAGATCCATGCAAAAAGGGCATAAATTAGTAATAGGATTTTACATTATTTATGCTCGTATTCTTTCTAAACAAATCCCTGAGAGAACGGATGAATCAAATGCCAGCCAAAGGTATAATGTCTCTACAATATCCACACAGAGTGAACAATGACTTCTCCCTCTACAAAGCTGCTAGGATTCGTTTCTCTTTTTAGGATTAGGCTTAATACATTTTCTTGGGTGAGTTAGGATTTAATGATAGCTCATGTGTGTTAGGTACTTCCTTCAAGTTCCTTTTTATAGACCTAAGGCATTCCACATTCCTAGTCTTACTAGGATAATGCTTCCAAAAACATAATCTCACTTAACAACTATCAGCTTATCTTTATCATAGAAAGTGTGAGGAGAGATCGGACTTATCTATTTATTATCTAATATTAAATTGGCACATAATTATCTTATATTAAATAATAATATTATTTTATAATATAATTATTTAATATCTAATAATATAATTATTTGATATTACTTAAATATCAAATAATATCACATAATAATATATATATTATGTGAAAAATATATTATTATCTTAATAATAATATATATGCACGAAAATAAGTTCAATTAATTAAATTTTAGTCCAACTAAAATTAATTAATTATTGTTTCATTTCTACTCTTTTTGTGTGACCCTATATGTTCTTACTACATTGATAATGACTCATTTTGGACTATAGACAGTGAGCAGTATCTAGCAATATATTACTGTCACTCAAGTAGTAAGAATGTTTGTGATTCGATATCTATCTAATATATAATCAATACTTTGCATCATAACCCCTTTTGTAATAATATCCAAATCGAACTAGAGGATGGAGCGTGTCATCCTCATCAATGTTCAATTTATATTTCTTGATATTGAGTAGACTTAAAATAAATTATCAATATCACATATTGATCTAATTAAGTATGGGCATGCATTTTTAAGTCTTACTCAATCAAGGGGCCCAAGGATATCTCTCTTTTATACAAGAGTAACAAAATCCCATCTACATCACTCACTTCTTTTTGCATGATTCGTGACACACCCAATCAATGCCTTACTCGTCATCCCGATTAAAGGTGACATAGAACAACATCAAAGTGAGTAACTCTTCATGTAGGGAGCCATAGTGACTTTAGGTTAAAGGATTATATGCATTTGTGGTCATATGAGAATAACTAATGACATGTCTATTCATGCAGTATTCTCATAGTGAGTCAGTCCAGTACATTGTTTACAACAATATACTCATGTGTTGACTTAATTTCATATATCCATAATTCATGATCATTAGTGACTATACATGATAGTCTCAATGCATTATTACTATTCTTTTCACAATAATACTTGACTAGGAGCATTTTAGGAATAACAAAGCCATACGAAGGATAATTGTTATATTTAATTTATAATTGCACAGAGCAATAAAAATATAAAACAAAAATATAATAACTTGAATTGCCTAAAATAAAATATAATACATTATGCATTTATTACAATTATCTCTATGATTGGTTCCTAGAATACTCACTAATATATAGTTCATATATCAACAAAAAAAAAGTAATCCTATTTTAGCACTCTAACTGGTGTAGCAATCATCCAACTAGAAATTTAAGGGATAATTCTCCAATGAGTGTTATAAATTTGATTATCATTCAGCAAGCTTTCTATAAATGCAACCTATACACATGCAATTAGCAAGAGTTAACTTACAAACTTGTGATTATGGAAATTAACTAAAGGAAATTATCCCTATATAACTATACCATTAATTTAATTAGCCTATGCCTATCCCCTTTAGTAGTAAGGCTTGAATCCGAATCTAGGTAAGTCAACTTCTTATCTCGAAGCAAAATAATCAGCAAGAACCAATGGTTGTTGTCATTATTGAGAGGGATGTAAATTCTATCAATGTTGTTCACACTTGTTGACATGAACAGAATGCAGAAACTTTTCATTACTTTGTTAGGAGTTAAAGTCCTCTCTAGGGCAAGTTATTGTAAATTTTAATAGACATATCACTCAACTATAAACCTAGTATCTAGTAGCAAATTCTCAAATTTGTCTAACTCACTATATAATGGGGTGGAAGAAACTAGTTCTGAATACACTAATGCTTCCTTTCCTCATACATTATCCTAATAGGCATCATTTTTAGCACTTGCATCAATGATCTAACAATGAAGGGATTAATTAGGGCTAATTTATAATGAAGCACAACTATAAGGCTATTTAGTGTTTTATAGTGCTATGCACCCAACACTTAAGACAAAAAGACTTAATATCATCACTACTTAAGTCTCCACATGCACAATCAAGCAATAACACACTGTAGGGTTAGATAATGCCTTATAAGTTACAGTTGAAGCTAAGTTGACATGATATCCATAGTGTTTTGATAAATTCCATGGATAGGAAAGAATATAAAAGTTATGAAATGATAAACTTACCTTGGAACCTTCTTAGATGAGAACATATACATAACTACCTCAAGCTTCTATTAGGATAATTTCATGGTAGTTATTGAGAAGAAGTTAACCTCCACACCTAATGAAAGTGGAACTCCAGTAGTCTCAGCTACCTTGCCTTGAGTGCTTATGATAGAGGTTGCAAAAGCCATGGCTTTATTAGGTTGCTTGGCATAAACGTCTTGTAGTAACTCATTGAATAACTTCTGACTAAACAAACCATTTTCTTTAAGGTGTACCATATTCCATTTTCCCTTTGTGTCAAGGTAGGTAGGAGTTAGATAACAAATAGGTGCTTGAATGGACAAAATTAGAATGCACTGGCCAACAATAACAAGGATTGTATATTGTAATATCTATGCATAAGTACATGACATAACCCATTACCTTCTCTATACTTGATGTACCATCAAGTGTCACGTTCCACTCTTATTGGTTGACATTCTGGGATGTGAGGTGGTATTGTAGGAGGAGTGAAATGTCCTAGTAGAGGCTTTCCCCATTGGTACAGAAGCTTTTGCTCCCTTGCCTTCATTCTTAAGGAAGCTTTCAACATGATTCATCGACTTATAAGCTGCTTAAACCTTTTCATCCACTCAAGCTTAAATGATTCATCTCTTATAGTGTGGCTAGTGTCACGGATCGGCAACTCAACAGTTGGGACGTGCGGCGCTTAGACCTTCACCACCTGAGGAATAAGCCAGCCTACCGATTAATACACCAACCAAGCTTAGAATAAACGGGCCAAACATATAAGTACAGCACAATCGGGGCAACCGTAAGCACATAAGCATCATATAAAGGCAACCAACACATATAGAAAGGCAACAATGGTGCATAAAATGCAATTCGGACACATGCAGGCAAATGCGGCCAAAAGCGGTAAAATTCGGGACAATCGATTTATAAAAGAGGGGCTACTTCTTTTATTAATATGATCCTTCATTACAGCATTAGAAATGTGCAAGGGAGGCACCAAGCCGCACATTCCATCCCCTAGGCTAGTGCCGGGCTTCCACCAAGGTCACCAGGCACTCCCCCCCCAAAGAGCATTATAAGCCAAACCCAAAATTGCCTAAGTTGACATACTTTTTCCGAGTCGTCAAAAGGGCTTTTCAGCTTGCTCCGGGTGGAATTTTGCTACCAAAATACACCGATAGAAAGATAATAATACAAGGATGACGGCCAAGTGCTTTCCTACTCGCACTGGACAAGTTTCCTTGGTCAAAAGTACAAGCAAAGTTCAAAATGGAAAAAATTAGGAAAAATAATACACAAGTCGGATTGGTCCCAAATTTGGGCTACAAGTGCTCCATCATATGCTTGATTTATCTTCCAAGTTTCGTCCCAAACGGAGCTCATTTTCCTGGTCATTTGGTTCACAAGGCCGACTTGTGACATTCTCCCCCACTTGAAAAATGTCAATGTCCTCATTGACGACTCAGTTTGACATGGCTTTCACGAGCATCTTCAGTCTGCTTCACTTGAGCTCCTCCCTCGATCTCTCAGCTTGTCCACATGAGCTTCGCCAATGAGCAAGTTATCTTCAACACCTCGGTCTGACTAGGATTCTTGGAAAGTCTTTAGTCTGCTCCACTTCAGCTCCTCCCCGACTTCCTTCCGGCTTGTCTTTCCAAGGTTGTTGTTGATGCTAAACTCTTCTGCCTCCGCAGCTTCTTGAACTCTTGAACATGGTTGGATTCAATTTTGACACCCAACTGGTGTCCCCTTATCCCCAGCTGATAAGGTTGAACAAAGAGTTAACACTCTTGTTCTAACAGTACACACTCTGGCACTTAGATGGTTGGCATGCATGATCTCCAAAATGTTGGTTAGTAGCTTCTACCATAAGGTTATTCGGTTATTTACAAATCCCACTGGCATCCCGATAGGCTCCTCTCAAAAGATTCGCCTTGCTCAAAATATCCCACTAGATGTGGCACCCCGCTAGGTGAAAGATCGTTCCCTCTGTTGCGATCATATGAGAGAAATGCTTGGCTGGTACTCCACTAACCTGCCAAGCTTATTGTGACAGACCCCTATTGTGACCTACCGCTCTGTGTTGTTGGTGAGGTTACTCATGTGGGTCTAGGACCCGCATTGCCCCAATCCTGACGTAAGACCCATCATCAGTGTCAGAATCTTCAGTATCGCCCTTAACGCTCTTTTGCCCCTTCTCTTGTATTTTGGCTTGTAGAGCACTTAAGGCATACTTCTGTGGGCAATCTGCCACTTTGTGTGGTCCACGGAATAAGAAACATGATAGGGTCTTCGACTTTTTGCTCGTGTTGGAAACTCGAGGTGATATGGATCCCTGGGAGCTTGTAGATGAACTGTTATTCTCTCCCCCACTCTTGGACTTGCTCCCTTTAGACTGAGCGCCACTCCCACTAGAAGAATTCAAGGCACCACCATGCGAGTTCTTGCTAGAAGGGAAACCAATGTCGTAGTCACAAAGGCGCTCTACCGCAGTCACTGCTTCAGTGAAGCTTTGGACCCTTCTCCTTTGGAGTTCCATTGCAACTTCACGTGAAAGATCGTCGACAAAGTAGAAGAGCTTATCCTTCTCCGTCATGTCTCGGATGTCCAACATAATGGTTGTGAACTTCTTCACATAGTCTTGGATCGAGCCAGTTTGGCACAGCTCTCGTAGCTTGCGTCTTGCCAAGTAGTCGACATTCTCGGGGTAGAAGCGTGCCTTCAGTTCTTGTTTTAATCCTTCCCAAGTATGAATATGGCACCTACCCGCTTGAATATCTTGATATTTCATCCTCTACCAGACCTTGGCACAATCTGTGAGGAACATGGTAGCGCGGTTCACTTTAGACTCCTCCGAATCTATTTCCACAACTTGGAAGTATTGGTCCATATCGAATAAGAAATTCTCGAGCTTTTGGGCATCCCTCTTTCCTACATATGGCCTAGGTTCGGGGACCTTCACTTTCCCCCTGCGCTCTGAGGCACCACTCTCAAGCGGATTGTTACCTAAGGCCAACATCATTACCCTTACGCTCATAGCAAGGTCGCCTATTTCCATTCAAAGAGTTGCTACAACATCCTTCACCTCATGGGTAAGGTCCTTGAAAGCGTCCCCAAGTTGCCGCTGGGTGTTCTCTATTGTAACAAGCCACTCTTTGACTTGTGGAGCACTACTACTCCCCGAGCCATCGACCCCCTTGTTAGCTTCGAGAGTCTTAACTCGGTGCTCAAGAGATTCCCACCCTTTGGCCCTCTGAAAGAGTTCAGGGATCTCCTCGAGTTGCATGCTACTTATGGCTTCAGCGACACCTTCGAGATTCCCGAGTGCATTCTCGATAGCTTCAAACTGTTCGGCGTTCATCATTTTCTTGGCCATGGTGGGTGTATTGATAAGAGCTGCGGAATTTATGAGCGTGGATTAGACCATGCTCTGATACCAAATGTCACGGATCGATAACTCAATAGTCGGGACATGCGGCGCTTAGACCTTCACCACCTGAGGAATAAGCTAGCCTACCGGTTAATACACCAACCAAGCTTAGAATAAACGGGCCAAACATATAAGCACAGCACAATCGGGGCAACCGTAAGCACATAAGGATCATATAAAGGCAACCAACACATATAGAAAGGCAACAATGGTGCATAAAATGCAATTCGGACACATGCGGGCAAATGCGGCCAAAAGCGGTAAAATTGGGGACAATCGATTTATAGAAGAGGGGCTACTTCTTTTATTAATATGATCCTTCATTACAGCATTGGAAATGTGCAAGGGAGGCACCAAGCCGCACATTCCATCCCCTAGGCTAGTGCCGGGCTTCCACCAAGGTCACCAGGCACTCCCCCCCTAAAGAGCATTATAAGCCAAACCCAAAATTGCCTAAGTTGACATACTTTTTTTGAGTTGTCATAAGGGCTTTTCAGCTTGCTCCGGGTAGAATTTTGCTACCAAAATACACCGATAGAAAGATAATAATACAAGGATGACGGCCAAGTGCTTTCCTACTCGCACTGGACAAGTTTCCTTGGTCAAAAGTACAAGCAAAATTCAAAATGGAAAAAATTAGGAAAAATAATACACAAGTCGGATTAGTCCCAAATTTGGGCTACAAGTGTTCCATCATATGTTTGATTTATCTGCCAAGTTTCATCCCAAACGGAGCTCATTTGCCTAGTCATTTGGTTCACAAGGCCGACTTGTGACACTAGTCATGAGCTTGTTCATTTTGCTATGATTTGACTAAAGGGAGGCAATTAGGCCCTCCAATGTCTCAACCCTTTCTTGCAAGGTCTAAGAAAATAAAAATCTAAATCAATATCTACTTATTATAATTGTATTATATAGGATAACCTTTATAGAATTTTACCTCCTTTCTCCTATATGTTTTGAGTGCATTTAACCTTGAGGAGCTAGCTGTACCGCTTGGGTCCATGCATGATATTAGAGAGTGAAATGTCTACAAGGCAATCAACCCAACCTATATATAGAATTGGATGGGTAGTTCCTACTATTGAAGGCCTCCAATTCTATCTAATTATCCTTGCATAGAGTGGGAAAATAATATTTTTGGTAACCTTCAAGCTGCATGATGAAGTATAATAACCAAGAAAGCATTGTCATGTTTTATCCACAGCTAAGGTTTGAAAATGAAAATCTACTTGGAATAAAATATTTCCACTATGAAATGATAACTCATGGTTTAATCCCTAGGTGACGAAGATTATTAGTACTAAATAATGGAAATGCAATGATTTCCATGCAAACCAAAACAAGTAAGGGGCAGCAAAGTAAACGAATCCCATCCTAAGTTGTGAAGTTAAGGTACACACTCCTTATGTGTAAATATAAAAGTCATAAAAAATACTTGTGAAAAAAAAAAATTACCCCTCTCTAAGAGGGGCTCACACCTAGGCTTACGTGATCAACAACTAAAGTGGACTTGAAAATGGGAAATAACCTAACTACAAACATGGTTAGTTAGAAGAAAAGTTCACTCGACAGCTAGTGGGTCATTATAAGACTTGATTCACAACAACCCATTGAAAATTAGGAGCCCTTATAGATAAATGTGGTTCTCTAAAACAAGCAGGATTCAAATCTTAACTGACACATTTCCATTAATAGAGCATAACAAGTTTCACCCATTTTTTGTTAAGCCTTTGAGTTCGAGGGATGGTTTAATGTTGCTAATGGCAAAGTCATTGATTTGTGGCCTCTAGATAACATTGTCACTCATGCACCATCAACGGACATTGAGGTGACTCTTAAGCACGATGAAACTTTTACCCATTTACCAGGGAAAGTGATGCCCTCGACTAGGTTTTTGTCAGAGTAGCTTTAAGTCAGGTCCATTCTGGCTGGTCTTTATTGAAGGTCGTTTAAGCCTTCATAGAGCCCGTAATGGTGACTGTCAAACTTGTTAACTTGGATCCAAGCCTTTACATCTTATGGTCCACTTGAAAGTATAGGTTTGGTGACACATCTAGTAAAAAGGACAAATGTCCATACCATGCACTCCAAATTTGTACCAATAAGGCCTTGACCAATTAGACTAACCACACTTAATTTGTCAAATATAATGGGCTCTTTTCTAGCCTACATTCCTCGGTCAATTAATGTCTTCCATGTAGTAACCTAATTTCTTGCATTTGTTTTGCACCCAACCTCTTAACCACTTCATCCATATTACATCGTGATCTATGTAATGTATTTTTATGCTTCCTATTGTGGAATTGTAATGAAATCAAAAGACTCATATCATGGGGAAATTATTGATTGAGTTTTACAAATCTAATTTTAAATCATATGCCCAATAAAAATTAGTACGAATTTCATTTTCTATATATTTTATTCCACTTTAAATTTTAGGGTTTAGATATAGAATTGTTATGTTAACCTAACCATTAAATTAAAATTCAACTTAAAATTAATAGTGTTAGAAATTAAAAATTTTATACTATATTGTATGCAAAATCAAATTATTATAAATTTATCCTTTACAAATTAAAATACGGTTGTAATCTTTTTCCTAAAAGGATGCAATAATTAACTTAAAAACTAATGCCCCATGCAAATAGCTCACTACCTTGCTTCTGCATTGAAATTTTGACAAGGTTTCTAATGGTATGGGCCCTCTCATTGTAAATATGTATTGCATAAGTATATAATATACAGTACATGAGTACATAAATATGTTTTATATACCACATGTTATGTATTGTAATAAATGCCAATACATTCTAGCTGCATTATTTTACAAAGTTGAATGAAGAAATTATTAAGATTAAACATCAATGTTTAAGTCTACAAAATAAACTACAATTTATTGTGATTATATGTTACAATTCTACAAAATTGTTCTTGTGTAATAGGTTACAAGGCATCCTGTATAGCGTTGAAGTTTTCCCATACAAAATGGTTATTTTCTACTCACTAAACTTTTTTTAATGTATTGAATATCCTATCAATACTACCAACTCAACTCAACCACTTTAAGATGTTCAGAGTTGCTATAAGTGATTGCAAATCTTTATTTACCTGCAAGTATCTGCGATCTTTATCTATAGCTCTCCAGCAATCTAACCCTGATTTAGGTTAATCAACACAGAGTTTATTTAATATCAATTAATCAATATAAAGTTTATGTAATATCATTTGATCAATGCAAAGTTTCACTAAAGGCAATTTCATTAAGGTGTAAGATGTTGTCGGCCCCATTGATTGGGGAAATAGCAGTATTGCAGAGCACACGTTCATACCTTATCCCACGTGTTTATTTATGCAAGAGTTTTAATTTGTGCAGCACTAAATGTGGTTTATCATCACACATCTCAATAGCTTCCATAGTCCTTTTCGTCAATTTTACATTACCAACACTAGCTTATAGGCAATATAATTTCATCTAATTATTCTACAAAGAGAGTTTCAATTCAATTTCATCAAAATTTTTATTATTACTATTGTATAGCATTTTATTAACTAGAATTCCTATAGTTTTTATACATCTTGTCAATACATCCTCTCCACTCCAATCACTTTAAGGTGCTCGAACTTTTTATAACGTACTTTAATTCCCAAACTGATAGGTTCCTTACATAATATGGAGGCTGAATTTGTAAACTACAAGTTTTTGTTTGCAGATGCCACTGAGAGAGGCTATATTCCAAAACTCCATGTTGCCTACATAGGATTTTAGGACTGAATTAAGTTGCTTGCAATCTTGTGTTAGTAATGCAAGATTAACGGTGAGGATTAGCAAAGCTATTGGAAATTGCAATGATCAACCACTAGGATAGGCAATCTAAGGCTTATTCTTATGGAATCTGGTTTAGGTGAGAAGGAATGCTAGTTTATGCCATTTTCTCCTTTTGCTATTGAGTTGCACTAGCTTTAACATTGCCATCTCTTAGTAGGCTTAGCTCTGGAACACTTTATGCCTTTAGCCAAAGAATGTTGGAATCTATTATTCTAGTTATTTGCTATTAGGTTTTATGGGTTTTAATTTTGCACATGTCAACATAAATTCTAAATGAGTGAAATTAACAAAACAAGATTGAAGTAATTTTCAAGAAAAGTTTATTTAATCATGATTAGTAAGGTATAGAAAGTTGAACTGACTTAATAGCTTTAAAATAAAAGTTCGGTACTCACAACATCTTTTGACAGCAATTGAACCCTCCTTTTATATGTATCGCATATTCAACAAAGGCAACAATTTATCATAGCTCTTAAATAAGGATTTTGTAATGGCCTAAAGGATATGATGAATATTTTAGGACATGTGGGTTAGGTCGACCCATTCAATTAATGACTGATTTTATGTTGACCTATTTGTGTTCAAGTTTAGCATAAACAGGCTAGGTCCATTCTTTAACCTCACATGAACACAACTCACTAACCTAAATTGCTACCTTGATAAGTACCATTAAAGTCAAAACTTTTAAATTGATCGACATTACCAGAGATACAAGGTAGAAAAGGCAAATAAAGACATCACTAAGCATCATTTTCAACTTACTCCTTATATGCATGACAAAGGCCAGCAGCTTCAAAAGTGCTTTTAACCCTTTTTTCACCCCATCTTACTTCATATGTTCTAAACTTTAAAGTTAAGGCATAAGAATATTTGAATACTATGAAGTCTCTAAAATCTAATTTTTGGTCTTCCACAAAGCATTTCCATCCATCCACAAGATAGTAATTTGTTTTAACCTTATCAACTTCAACTTCCCAAAGTTCATTCAAGTAATCTCTCAACATCATTTTGGTTGATGCATCTTTTGCATTTCTCTCCATAAGAGTTAGTGGACTTTGCTATTATAGATAAGAAATAACTCTTGAAGATAAATTTAATAGGACATTTTTCATATTCTAGAAGAAGCAATGTGTAGTGTAATGGATCGAAAAGAATAATTCTATTAATTTAAAAATAAATAAATTTCCTGTGGTGAATAAAGGGAGGGGTCTAAGTAAAAACAAAAAAATTAGTGAGATTTATATCCATCAAGTGAAGGAATTGCTAAAGATTGCCTAACAACACTTCAAACCACCATACGATCAATTTAATTATATATTTGTATAGAAAAAAATTTGCTCTACTAATACAAGTTTGCAAGCAATTCATTTTAGTCTAGGAAATCTACAAGGGTCGACATTTCCTTGTTCGAGGCAATGTGTTACGTGTAAAATAGTTTATCAATTAGCACAAGTGCACACTATCGTAAACAAGTAATAAAGTGATAAGTAAGTATCATTCCCTCGAGGATTGTTTCACTAAGTACCAAAATTAATAACCCTAATACTATTTGGTAGATCGATTAGTTGGAATTGAAGTGAATAAATAAAGATTGATGCAAAAGTATTTAAAGTAAATATGAATGCAATTGGAGTAAAGATGAATATGAATAAAAGACTTAGGGATCAAACTTCACTTAATAATTTCGGATTGAATCATCTATCTACACTAATCCAATTTTAACTCCCTTAATTGATAGTCGAGTTTTCCTAAATTAATTACTAGCCTCTTCCAAGGTCAAGTAATTCTATAATTAATTGCCAATTCACTATATTCCTATGTGAATTGAAACAACTAATCATGCATTAAGATTTATGGAACTCATTAAGACTACATAAACCATATGAATATATTCCTACTTCATATGTAATTTACGGTTTTAATTATAGGTTCCATACATATGTATCTCCTTCCGGTCTCAACACACATATTGAGTTCATTCAAAAGGTGGCCAATCAATTGAAAGCATTAAGAGCAATAATTAAAACTCAATCTAGGAAATAAAATCGAAATTAGTTTCAATAGATTAGAATTCAATCCGTTATTATCAAGTTACATCATCACCCTAGGAAGATGAAAAATTAGAACATAATGAAATTAAAAATAAACTCAAAATAAAATAGAAACATCATCACATTCATGATACAAACACAAGATTATAATTACAAATGCATGAAAATAGAAATACTATCCATCCATGTAGGAGGAAAACCTAGCTTCCATGTAGGAGGCATATAAGAACTAAAAATGCATGAACTAAACTACTATCTAAGATGCATGAATCAATGAATGCTCCAAATGCTCTCCTCTTCTACCTATTTATAGGTGAATGAATCAGCTGCAAGTCATAAATCTTGACCATTAGCTATTAATCACATTCTTTAGCTACCACCCATGGTCTTTAACTACCCTTCTTGATTTTTGCAGCAACAATTCTTCTGACTTGCTGGTAATTGTTCACCATGAGAATGGCAGATTTACATCTTCCTGTCAACATAGGAGTTGTAGAGCCGGATCTTAACTTTCAAATGCCGCAAAGAACTCCTAATTTTGACATTTCTATCCCAAGTTATGATCAGATTAGTAACCAGAGGTCAGATTCCGTCAGAACCACTGTTTCATCTTCCAAGCAGAATTTGAGATCCTTATATTCCGAACTGGGATTTTCTTTAAACATGAAAGTTGTAGGGCTTTTTCTTAGCTTTGTAACCATATAAAGAACAACCCAATCGAACATCCAGAACTCCAGATATAGCCTAAAACCTGAAACAGGGCCAAATTACAGCATTATCTAAAAGATTTGATTTCATTTCAAATTCAAGACCCATTCACAAAATGCAACTAAATTTATTAAATTAAACAAGATAACATCCAAAAATGCATCATATAAGGGAAAATAAATATGTAAATATTTTACGTATCAAATTCCCCCACACTTAGCTTTTCGACGTCCTCGGACAAATACAAAACAGAAGAAAACTAATACTAATATTAATCTACCTATGAGATAAAAAGTTAGAAAAACATAAGAAAGATAATTAAAGTACAAAGATATCATAGCATTCATGAATCAACAAATCTTGACATATAAAATTAAAAAGGGATTGCAACTTCATTTGAGAAGGATTGAATCAGAATGATATAATTACTGGAACTCTTCCTCTCTCAAGTGTTTATAGGCAAGTGTTTTACTCAAATTCATCCTATCAAAAATTGCACTACCATAGACTTGCATAAATTCTCAATCTCCACTACCTGATTTACATGCACACTTCAAATCAAAAGGTCTTATTAAGGGTTGTAATGAGGCCAAGGTAAAGGAAAGATAAAACAGGGATATGAAAGGTTGAAGTAAGGAGAGAAATTAATAGAGCAATTAAAATATGGGTAATCTCTAAATAATTTTATCTCAACATAGCAGCCCACGATTCAAATGCAAGTACACAGCAATTTCTCTCTTCTTCTTTTTCTCTTTTTTTGAATATATTTTATTTTTATTTTTTTGAACTTTTTTTTTCTTTCTTTTCTTTTTTTTTTTGAAAGAAAACCCTTGCAATTTTGAAGTTAATAATACATATTCCCACACACTTTGTCAAAAACCCATAGTTCAAAGATTCAAATGCTCTGCTAATCCCTAAGGTTAAGTAAAGATAATTGATATGACATATTAATGGGTTAAAGCAAAGAAACGGTTAATCAGGCTCAAAGGGGTTTATCAATGGTAAAACTGCAGGGTTGGCTATTTAGTTCTAACTGAGAAAAAAAAATGCCTTTATTATATCTGAGTATGCATGTAAATTGTAATCTCAACCAGATTTTATGCAAGTTCTAGAGTGACAACTTAACAGGTGAATATCACACACAAGAAATATAATAATGATTCAACAATTAGGCTCAAAATCTCACGGTTAAAGGTTTCCAACTCAATCCAACTCAAAATCCATTACCAAACCCATCAATTCTAAGAAGTAAGAAAGTTGTTCAATCATGCTATGAAATCTTTTAAAATTATTGAAAAGAACCTAATAAGCAGGAAAATATTTTTTTTATATACATATTTTTTTTAGGATGCGTATCAAGAGCAGAAAATAACTCTTTACTCGGCCATCCCTTTTTTTTATATAATAAATCTCATGGTTTTACTACCAAAAAAATCCTAAAAAGTAAAAAAAAAAATTTTAGTAATTTTTTTTAATTTCCCCCCCACACTTAATGTAGACATTGTCCCCAATGTCTTCAGCAGATTAGCAAAAAGGGTTTATTAAAAGAAAATACATAATCAACACACACATAAAAGAAATTTTGGGACTAAAACCAAGAGTAAAGAAAGTTACAACCGGAGAGTGGTGTCTGGCTCATGCTTCTGATTGCTGGTTGAAGATTCCCAATCTATCTTTTTCACTGATGGATTTGGTTTAGGTGTATAGTCTTGTAGTTGGTCAATCAGCTGATTAGCAATTGAGGCAGACATTATGGCACGGCGAGTTGCTTGGGGTATGAATCCCTGTTCCACAGCTTGATCTAAAAAAGACAGCAAATTATCATAAAAACCATTAACATTTAATAAACCTACTGGCTTCTGATGAAAGTTCAAGTTAATCCAATATGCAATGCTGGAAATTCCATCTAATGCTTCTAAACCACTAGGTAAAGCAATAAAGGCTTCAACACTGTAAAGCATGCATCCAATACGTTCAGGCACGTTTGAAACCTTTAATGTTTTACCGATGGCATATTTCTTATCATCTAAACCATTCACAAGGATACTCAATATTTTGCTTCCTCTAATGTGGGCAGAAATTGCTGCACTTCCTTTTAAGCTATGAAGCCCTCCTCCATACATAGGCAATCTGTCTAGCAGCTAATACATGACCAAGTTCAGTTGCTGTTATCATAAATTCTACATTCTTTCCAGCATAAGATTCACCAAAAACACAGATAGATTTAAATCTACATTTTGATGGTTTCTCAACCTCTTCCTCTTCTTTACTCTCGCCTTCAGACATTTTGCAAAGTGTGATTACTGAAATGCATTCTTATAATACAAAAGCAAAAATAAAGAAATCACGCAAATCAGATAATATCAGAAAAAGATAGAAAAATGCTGTGCACAACTGACAAGTGTAATAATGGCGTGAACAAAGTAGAATACGGAATGTAAAGAAAGTCAAAAAGATGCTGAAAAGGTAAACTTAAAAAGAAGAGAAATGTACAGAAAGTTAAAAAGCAGCTGTAAAGATAAAAAGATAAAGGAAAAGTAAAGCAGACAAACATTAATATGTACAGTAGTTGTGATTGTGGCTCACATCTTCCTCTGATTTTTCGTTCAGTAACGGCTTAAATGGCTTCTATGAGCCGAGGATTTGCTTCCCATCCAATTTTCTTATAAACTGGCAAACAGGGTCTTTTACAGTCAGATCCTCAAGACTGTAGCGTTCCTTTTCTGTATTGAATAAGTTCATTAAATCAAGAAGAACAACATGAACATCTCCACTAGGATGTGTCTCAAGAGTCTGAATGATATCATCCAATGACTCTTTACTCAGTCCATCCTTTATGAATCGAATTTTGTCCTCTCGATTTACTAAAATCATTCCTTTATTCCTACAAAGCGTATTACAATTCCACCTTGCACACTTATAACAGACTCTCATTCTTTTAGCTTTTCTCTTTTTAGAGTAAGAACTTCTTCCCATACCTGGCAGACGTCTAACAAATGATTCATTAAACTCACCTGCTAAACATACCTTAGCTTCAATAATCCAGCGTATATCCTCGGGAAGACCCAAATGCTTAAATGCCTTCATTCTTTCAAGTCGACAGTTGTAGATTTTCCTGAGCACATCTTTAGGGAGAGTAGGGAATATGCTTTTAAGCTTTACAAGGGATTCCTCCATGATGAAAATGATGAAAGCTAAAATTGTGAGTGAAAAATATTGTGCGATGTGTGCTTAAATAAGTCAGAAGAAAAGAAAATGAGAAGAGAAAGAAGTCTTGGGTTGCCTCCCAAGTAGCCGCCCTTCTTTAACGTCTTTAGCTAGACAAAGACCTCTTTTTTTTTCTTTTCTTTCTTTTTTCTTCTTTTTTTTCTCTTTTTTTTAATACTTACCAACTAGCTCCTCGAGCGTGATGACAGTCTTGATGGTGTTGAATGCACTGTCATTGAATTCTTTCAATCTTTGCCCGTTCACTTTGAATTTCCCGTCACCATCTTAAATCTCCATAGTTCTATACGGCCAAACTTGAACCACAGTAAAAGGTCCAGACCACCTTGATCTTAATTTTTCTAGAAAGAGTTTTAACCTTGAGTTGTAGAGAAGTACTTTCTGCCCTGGTATGAACTCCTTCCTTATAATTCTCCTATCATGCCACATTTTTGTCTTCTTCTTGTAGAGCTTAGCAATTTCATAAGCCTTTGGTTCCAATTCTGGTGATTTTTCTATTGATGGAACAGGTTTGCTTGACCTCTCTCCTAAACCTTTGAATGGTTTCTTGTTTAAAACTGGAGAATTTTTCTCAAGGCAATTAATCTGCTTCAGGATTTTAGGATCAGTAGACTTTGATGCATCAACCATTCCTACTACTAATGGCTCTTTTGTGCAGGTTTCATGCATTACATCTTTCATGCAATTAATCAGTGTGTCTACTCTGTAACAGATATTATCTTCATATGGAAAAGCTTTAAAAATATTGAAAGATACTTGATCATTTTGAACCTGTAAAGTTAGCTTTCCCTTCTGCACATCAATTAGAGCTCGTCCAGTTGCTAGAAATGGTCTCCCAAGAATAATAAGAATTTCTTGGTCTTCTTCCATGTCAAGTATTATGAAATCAGCTGGGAAGATGAATTTATCAACTTTTACTAGCACATCCTCAAGGATTCCACGTGGATGCTTTATTGAATGATCTGCTAGCTGTAGTGACACGGTAGTTGGTTTCACT
>JAIUCU010000043.1:0-14649 GCA_020226215.1 Sindora glabra
TTTTTAAAATAATATCATTTAAGCCATTTCAGTTATTTGATAGATCAGTCAAAAGCTTACACATCAATAAAGCACTTGAATGTTACACTTTTTTTAAATAAAGTGTATTTTAATTAAATTTATTGAATAAGGAAGGTTTAGATAACCAATTAAACCTTGAATAAATTTAAAATAACTTTTATGTGGTGGAAAGTTAAACAAGAAATGATGAAATTAACAATAATAGAAAGTGGTATTTGAATTATGAGAAGTAAGTGTGTAAATATAGAAGAGATTTAGGTGAAAATTTCCAAAAGCACCCTAAGGATGCTATTCCCTATTTTCCACCCTATCACTTTTCTCCTCTCACATTCTAACAAACACCTATCATCTTCACCCACATTCCTCTTTACTTTTCCTTTCTTTATTCTTCATCTTTTCCAATATAAGGATTGTTAGAGAAATCATTAACTTTTCATTAAATCTTTTATTCATTTAAAGTAACTACATTATCCTCATTAAATTTCCTTTTTATTTCTTCGTGGTTTCAAAGAGGATGAAAAGTTTTTGGTTTTCATAAGTTTTGGAACCTTAACTTATAAATATTTAATTTTTTATGCACTTAGGGTTGAAAGATCTCTAATCTACTTTCTTAGCAATTTTTTCCATATAAAGTAAATGGATAATACACTAATCTTGATATAATATGAAGGAAATATGAATAAATAATATTTTTGTGTTTTTTAGTGTGGTTGGGAGAAATAATGATAATGAAGAGAGATGAGAAGGTAAGGCATTTTTGGCAATGGGATATGCAATTGGCTAGATGAATAGTGTTAGTTCATAGGGGAAGATTTATAGGGAAATGGATGGTCATTTATGTTGTAATGGCGAGTGGTTACCTTAGGGTTTGGATAGGGGATTATCCAAAGATAAATAGTTAGTAATTTGTAAGAAATAATAGCTCATTTTATCCCTAAGCAAGATCTTCTCCTTGGTCAAATGAGTAACCATTTATGGAGTAATAACATACCTTTTACCTTTGTTTACATATGATAACATATTAAAATGTTGAATAATGATTTTTCTACGTATATTTTAATGATTTCACTTATAAATATTGGTGAACATGCACTAATATATGATGAAAGAGTTTACAAAACGTTTAATGAAATGTTGTGCCTTTACTTATGCATATTTGAGTATTAAATGCTTATATAATTTAGGAAAGATGAAGTGGAGGTGATGTGAATACTGGTTAATAATATCCCAATATCTTGGATGAAGCTTCCTCCACCACCCTTAGCAAATTGGGTTTCTTCGAGAGCATTCCAATAAGGTGATTGTAGCCATAAAACCTTGTAGATAGGAGACTTTTGGGCCTTATTCTTTGTAGGAAAGGTAAAGGTTTAAAAATATTATCTCATTATTTTTGTGAGTTAAGATAACTTATCCTTTCTAACCCAGGGTATAAGTAATCCGAACTCTTATAAATTCTTTAAACATCATGATTTAATCTTTATTCTAATAGCATATACTTTTTTTAACATTGTGTTGTTAATTAATGAGTTGAATAGGGGTAATTAGGCTAATAAAAATTAGAAAAAGCATTCCACACCGTTCATAATTAGGTAAAGGTTGTAATAAAGGTGATATCAAAGCATGGTCTAGGTTTTTAGTGGGATAAAACCTCTTGGTTATATTGATAAGTTACTATGATAGGTGTTGATCAAAACTGTATTAGTGGTATATGAACACCTAGGATCATATGTCACCAACACTATTTTGATGGACCTTAATGCATTATTAAAGTGAGTGGTAGAGTTAATATATTATATACATTAATAAATATTTGATAAGTTGTTTGGTGATTACTTAATTGAATCTTTTGATTCTTTGAAAATTTTTGTAAAAATATAAAAAATGGTAAATATAAAGAGTTAAGTGCGATAGATTCACCTTAAGAATAAAGAATCATTAAAGGTTCTTAAACAAATAGTAGTAGACATGAGTGCTATAAGAAAAATGATCAACAATACCCTCCATGGACAATGCCTTTCATGCAGCACATTCTAGACTAAGTCAATGCAATCCTTAGTAGAAAATTGGGGCATGATACAAAGAGGGATTATAGTGAACCTTTGGGTGATCTAAGTGATCATGTAAAGAAATATAAATGAGAGATGGAATTAAAGAAAGAGCACACTTTTTTGACTTATAATTCTTTTTCTTGAACTAACTTAGATTCTTTAGCCTTGAATTAGTTGTGGACAAACATCAATTTATCGAGCATGCTATAAAGGTAGGTGACATGTTACAAAGTCCTGCTTGTTTGGTGATTGAGTTGGTAAGCTGTTAACTAGATAATATGGCCCATTATTAGTTTATCAATATAATAACCAATTGAAATCCACATATTCGGAAGCATTTTGAAAGATGTTTATCAATTGGTTCTTACCACTAAGGAAAGGTTTAGGCATCTGAAACCCTAACTCAAAAAGATCTTTCAATTTGGAGTATGATGTTTACTTTTCTTAGTTGTCTAAATATGTTTCACACCTAGTTTCCATAAAAAGGTTAAGATCGAGAGGTTTATGCATAAGCTAAAAGTTTTCTACTTTGAAAGAATTCATATCAATTAAGATGTTACAAACTAAGAAATGGTGGATTAAGCAATGATGTTTGAGATGAGGCATAAAATGAAGAAGGGAAGGCAAGCAAGAAAGAGAAGCAAAAAGAAAAGTTAGTCTAAAAAGCCAAGCCAAGTTAGGATGCCTCTTCTTGCTCTAATTGGATAAGATGAAAGCAGTTCCACCCCAAGATTCATATTTTCTCATGTAGCATGCAAAGGATCCTTTTTAAGGATGGGCTTTTGGGAACAAAGGACCTAATTTAACCTTCCTCTAACCTAACATCCAAATAGACCACCAAGATCATGGTGTCCTTAATAACATTATCACTATAACAACCCTTATAATGTCTATAGCGGAGAATATTCCAACTATAGAAAGATTAGGCACAAGGCAAACTCATGCCTCAATAAAATAGCAAAAAGGTGAGTTATTCTATAACTTAGTGAAATACTCTTTAACTTACTCAATGACCTATAAACTCTTTGACATCATCAAAAAGTGCTTACACCCTCACCTAAGGATCAAAGGTAAGTAGAAGTCAAGTCCAGGTTTATGTACTCACTTAATAAGAGGTTTATACTATTAATTGTAATATCTTGATTGGAAAATCTTTGATAACTACTTATAAATTGGAAACTTGTCTTAGAAGAATCCATAATTATATGATGCTTATGGAATTAGTTTACTTGATATGACTAATTATGATGTAATATTTAGAATGGATTGATTGTTTAAATATCATACTTATGTGAATTATTTTAACAAATCCATAACTTTTTTTATATAAAGCCCTCCACCTATTGATTTTTAGAGTGATAAGTTATTAAGCCTTATTAGCATTATTTCTAGCATCAAGGCCCAAAAACTTATCAAGAGAGGAAGCACTACTTGTTTGGCATTAGTATGAAACTTAGAATAATCCATTCCCGATCCTAGAGATATCTATGTGGTATAAGAATTTCTAGATGTATTCCTAGAAAAGGTACCCAGATTACTACTAGAATATGAGATTAAATTTCACATTGATTTAATTTTTTGGAACTAAATTAATGTTTATACCTTCATATTAAATGGCCCTAATGGATTTACAAGAATTAAAGAAACAACTCCAAGATTTAGTGGATAAATGTTTCATTTATTCAAGCTTTTCACCTCAGGGAGTTTTGGTTTTTCTTTATAAAGAAAAACAATAGGTCATTATAGTTATACATTGATTATCAGCAATTAAACAAAGTCACCGCCTTTCCCTGTATTAGTGATCTTTTTGATAAGCTTTAAAGAGTAAAGCATTTTCTAAAATATATTTTTGTATGAGTTATCATCAATTAAAAATTTATGAAAAAGATGTACCAAAAATTACTTTTAGAACCTGATATGGTCACTTTGAATCTTGGTAATGTCTTTTAGGTTAACTAATACATCGATTGCTTTTATGGCTCTTATGAACTATGTGTTCAAGCTATATTTAGACAAATTTGTTATCATATTTATAGATAAAATTCTAATGTACTTAGAAAGTGAAGGAAAACATGTCTAATATCTTTGAGCTATTCTATAGACTTTACAAGAGCACTAATTGTATGTAAAAATTTTTAAATGTAAGTTTTAGATGACTGGTGTCAATTTTCTTAGATATATGGTTTCGTAAGAAAGAGTCAAGATGGACCCTTAGAAAATTAAAGCAATATAAGTTGGCCAAAGCTAATGTCAATTATTAAGATATGAAGTTTTCTTATGTTTGAGTATTCAAATGCATAAAAAAATATTTTTTAGAGGTTAAAATCCTATTGAACTTTATCCATGATATTAGCATTTCTTTTAGGCATCATAAGATATATAGTGTATTGTGATTTGCTGTGAATAAGACTTGAATGTGTTCTAATATAGTATGGTAAAGTGATTGCATATGATTCCTAGCAATTGAAATATAAGCAAAATTACCCTACTTATAACCTAGAAATGGTAGTTACGATCTTTACTCTAAAGATCCAAAGGCATTACTTATATAAGGATATTACAAAGATCTATATATATAATAAAAGTTTAAAGTATATCTTCAAATAAAGCAATTTTTAATTTGAGGCAAAGGATATAGATAGAGTTAGTTAAAAACTACAATAATTCTATTTTATAGCATTTACGAAAGGGTAATATAGTAACAAATGCCTTCAGTAGAAAGTCTATAAGTAAAGCAGTTGAAGAGTCATCTAGAGATATAGGAGTTATACTAGCTTATATAGCTATTCATTTCATCCTTATAGAAAGGATTAATGAGACACAAAGAGAAGACCTTAGTCATATAACATTAGCAAAGAAGGTAGTAAATGAGTCAAAATCGAATCTAACTATTGATGAAAACAGTGTAGTACATCGTCAAGAAAGGATTTTGGTTCCTATAAGAGAATAAAAGGAATTAATGCATCATGCCTATAATTCCTCCTATACCATACATTTGGGAGTAGTAAAAATGTATCATGACCTAAAAGACATATTTTAGTGGAAAGGAAAGAAGTATAATGTGTTAGATTACATAGTAAAATGCTTAGCTTATTAGTAGGTAAAAACAAAGCACTAATGGCCAGCTAGGATGCATTAATCATTTTCGATATCAAAGTGGAAATGGAAAGTATAACCATGGATTTCTTAATTGAGTTGCCTAGGACACATAAAAGATATGATTTTATATAGATTATTATTGACAAATTGATTAGGTTTAGCTATGTTTGGCACTGCTTTTCACCCACAAACAAATGGATAATTAAAAAAAAAATCATTCAGATATTGAAAGACATGCTTAGAGTTTGTACTTTAGTATTTAAAGGAATATAGAAGAAATACCTATTTTTGATTAAATTTACTTATAATAATATTTAATAGTTTAGTATCCAAATGGCACTCTATGAAGTACTTTATGGTTGAAAGTGCTATTCCTCCATTAGAATAGTTTAATCTAGAAAAGGTAAAACTTTTAGGGTTAGATTTAGTGACTGATGCATTAGAAAAGATTGAGACTATTTAGAAAAGGATGAAAACTACATAAGATTGATAAAAGTCGTATGTAGACAAGAGAAAAAAGGAATTAGAATTTCAAATTAGAGATATGGTGTTTTTGAAGGTTTCACCAATAAAAAAGGGTCATAAGATTTAGAAGGTGAAACTTGTACCTCACTTTATTAGGCCTTTCCTAATCCTTAAACGTATTAGAGTAGTGGCCTATTAATTGAACCTACTAAATGGCTTGTACACTATCCATCTAGTGTTCCATGTGTCCATATTAAAGAAATATTTACCAAACAAATCCTATACAATTCAGGATTCCTATTACAGTTAGGCCTTAAATTATCTTACATAAAACAACTAGTTGAGATTTTTGATAAGTACATTTGTAAAGTTAAGTTAAAAAAGGTCCTTATCATGAAAGTTCATTAAAAACATCATAGAGTGGGAAAAGCCACATGAAAGTTAAAGTTAGAAATGTAATGATAGTATCATTAACTATTCAATGAGTAAAAACTATGTTGTTGTAGAGCATACCTTAATTACCTTTAGATATGAGATAATTTGAGAATTCAAAGATGAATTCTTTGAAAGGGAGAAAATTATTACACTTTTTTTAAATAAAGTATATTTTTATTGAATAAAGAAGGTTTAAATGATCAATAGAACCTCGAATGAATTTAAAATAACTTTTATGTGGTGGAAAGTTAAATAAGAAATTACAAAATTAACAATGATGGAAAGTGGTGTTTGACTTATGAGATGTGAGTGTACAAGTATGAAAAAGGTTTAGGCAAAATTTTCCAAAAATATTCTAAAGATGCTATTTTCTATTTTTTACTCTTTTCTTTTTTTCTCCTTTCATATTTTAACAAACATTTATCATTTCCACCACATTCCTTTCCATTATTCCTTTTTTTTATTATTCATCTCTCCTAATACAAGGATTATTAGAGAAATTATCAAATCTTTATCAAATCCTTCATTCACTTAAGTTAAAGGCATTATCCTTATTGAATCTTTTTTTTTATTTCTTCTTGTTTTAAAGTGGGATGATATGGTTTTTGGTTTTTATGGAGGTTTGGAACCCTAACTTAGAAATCTCCAATTTTTTATACATATAAGGTTGAGGGATCTCTAATCTGCTTCCTTAGTAATTTCTTCCATATAAAGTGAGTGAATATTTACTAATCTTAATATAATATGAAGGAATCATGAATGAATACTATTAAGAGGGTTTTAAGTTTTTATATGTGATTGGCAGAATTAATGATAATAATTCAAGTTATTTGACAAATTATTACAAGATTTGAATGTGTTAAAAATTTATGGAACCCTATTTATGAAAAAGGATGATAAGGTGAGGCATTTATGACATTAGAATGTGCAATTAATTGGATGAATAGTATTGGTTCATAGAGGAAGATCTATCAATTTTAGGAAATGAATGGTCGTTTGTGCTACAATAGCTAACATTATCCTAGGGTCCTAGATAGAGAATCATCTAGAGATAAATGGTTAACTATTTGTGAGAAATAGCTTGCTATTTTGTCCACGAGTAGGATCTTTTCCTTAATCAAATAGGTAGTTGTTTGTAGAGTAACAACCAGTCTTTGCCATGGTTTACTTAGGATTACACATTGAAATGTTAATTAATGGTTCTTCTTGATACATTCAAATGACTTTGTTTATGAATATTGGTAAACATGCATTGATATATGATGAAAAAGTTTGCGAAATATTCGATGAAATATTTTGCCTTTACTTATGCATATCCAGGTTTCAAATAGTTATGTAATTTAAGAGAGATATGATAGAGGTGATGTGAATATTTGTTAATAGCATCTTGGTATCTAGAAGGCTTATGTATAAATGTATGGAGGAATAAGGATGGAATACAAGGTAAAGTATGAAAATAGCCTAGGAGATAAAAGAAGATGTGTACATTAACACTTGTGATGATACATCAATTTAAGATTAAATGATAATATTAGTGATATTAACATAATTATATTTATGAAAATATCATAAGTAATGATACTAGGAAGGTTGATTGTTTCCTATGAACTATCTAGGTGAGGATGCTCTAGTTGGTAAGCTATATATATGTTTTGTTAAATGAATATTTGTCCATTTATTAAGCCTAGACAATTCTTTCCATGTTTATATTATAGATTTTCAAATCAAGCCTCCTCTATTGCCTTTAACAAACTAGGTCTCTAGAGAAGCATTCTAGAGGGTATGGTACCCATAAAACTTTATAAATAGGAAACTTTTAGTGCCTTATTCTTTGTAGGAAGACTAAAGATTTAAAAACATTACCTTATTATTTTAGGTAACTTAGGATGGTTTATCCTTTCTAACTCATGGCATAAGCTATCCTAACTCCCAAGCAAGTTGCAAACTTTTTAAACATTATGATTTGTTCCCTATGCTAATAGAACATACTCCTTTAATTGTGTCATCAATTAGTGTTTTAAATACAGGTAATTAGGCTTGTGTAAATTGATGCTTGTCACAATTAGGTAAGGGTCTTGACATTGAGATGTTATCAAAATTAAGACCTTAAGTTTCTATTAATAACTAATGTCTAAGGGTTGCCTACTACTTATAAATATTGCTTTCCTTACATATTTAAGGATATTAAAGAAACTAAAAAAAGGTTGCATTCTGAAGATGAATTATAGTGAAAAGAAGTTGCATATCTATTTTCATATTGAAAGGTTATCCAAGGCAAGAATTAATTTGCATCTTCTTATCATTATAAAAGAATTCTAATCAAATGATACCTACTTTTTATTTCAATTTGTATAATATCCTTTTTTTTTTTTTATGTTCATTGTCTTCTAATAATTTTTATTATTGAATGGACTTGTACTCATACTTTGGTCATAAACATAAGTACTCTATAAGGCATTTAGGAGGACTTTGGATAAGAATTTTTTTCAAACTCTTTTGTAGAATCCTTGTGCTTATAACTAAATTATATGTTCAAGTCCTAGTAATATTGAATATTATGATCTACATTATTTATCTTAAAAGCTATTTCTATTGAATATAATGATCCATACCCTTAATAAAAAAGGACTTAAATTTATATAATGTAAATTATTGTATTTAGCATAACAAAGACTAATTAAGAAGGTTACTAAGTCAAACAAAAATTCCTTAGAATTTTTAATCGACCTAATAAATTTTCCAACAGCTTTAGTGAATTTTGAATACAATGATTTACACCTATGATCTTAGAATTCATCTTTATTGATAGGATTTAGAAGTTGTCAATCTATATGTTTCATTTCAAAAGTCATCTCTAATGTTCTCAATGTTTCTATTGTTTATTATAAATTATAGCATTTTTGGTGTATTTATTGATATAATTATATGAAAATGAAATTCTAGAATATATTTTCATAATTGTTTTTCTCTTATTTGTTTATACATTTACATTTAATCTTAAGTTATTTGTATCAATGTAATTGTATAAGAAAAATATGGTGATGTAATGAAGAATTTTAATAACATTAATTTTACTTATAGTAAGTTAAATTACAAAAAAATCATCAATTCATAAAATGATGTTAATATTCTTATAAAATTTATACTTAAACTCTAAAATTGTTACTTGATCCCATTTATGAAACCATAAATTAGATCATATGTTTATACGATAAATATAAATGAATTTTGCCTCTAGATAAATATAAATGTTATATAAATATATGATATATATAGATTGTGTTTTGGATTTGGTTTAGTGAATATAATTGAATTAGTTTAAATAAAAAGGTCGCCTAAGTAAAATATTTTTTTAACAATTAATATTTAATTATTATAATTGTTCTTGTTTAATAATTGATCTTAGACATTAGTTAATAGGACAATGTCATTTGTTAAAGATAATGATGGATTTTGTACTTAAGCAACATTTAATATTTGAAGGGATAACTTTAGATATCTGTAATTTGTAGTAATTGATATAAAAAACTCTATCCTTAGGCATGATTTGAAAATAAAAATGTTAAAATATGTGTGAAGTGATAATAAAAGCATCACATTACTCACAAATTTCATCTTAAATATCTTTCAACAATAAAATGATTCAATATCTTACAAGGTATGCTTTTTTCTAATCTTAAGATGATACTATTTGATTTTATGTTTTTGCTTATTAATTGTTTTGTAGGACTTAAACTTTTTTATCCTATGGCTAAACTCACTCACTAAAAAAAATGTAGAATATATATGTAAGAATTTATCTTACTTTTTATGTTTATTTTTGACATTTAGTTTCAAGTTTCATAATTAATTATATTTTATTTTCTATTATTTTGTGTAGCTTTTATAGATTTATACAAGTAAGAAATTTAATTTTATTTATCTTTTTTAACATTTGGTTGATATTATCTATTATCTTTTTATATGAAATGCGTAATATTATGTATCAAATTTTCATAATGCTTTCCTATACTTGTAGGTATTGTATTCAAGAGTGCAAACCTCTCTATAGGATATAAATCTCACATATTAAGTAATGAAAGTTAAGACAAATTTAGCTAAGTACTTATCTTTGATTGAAGTATGGTATATAACTTTTTGCCATTTTTAATCTTTTGTTATTCAAATTATTTTTTAAAATCATTGAAATTAAAATGCTCCAAAATCATAGAAAATGTTAGTTTTTATTTCTAATTAGGATATTTTATAAGGAGAAATATAGAAAAAATTGAAAGGACAAGAGAGTAAAGGAAATAAGGATAGGGTTAAGGTTTGGAGTGTGGACAAATGAGTAAAGAATTAGGGAATAAGGGATTTAAGGGGTGGATGAGTGAGTAAGGAATATAGGTATGAGGTTTAGGTAGTGGAACATATTACATTAGTTATTGAAATAAATCAATGTGATATCATAGAAATTATACATCATTTCTTTAAAAGAAAATAACTTTTAATGTTATTTCCTTAAGTGCTAGTGAAATAAATGATATTAGTTTTTATTGACTTTATTACTATTGTTATTTATGATTGTTATAGAATCAATATTAAAAATGGATATATAATGACACTTGAGTAAACATCGATCATATACTAACATGTAATCTTCTAAATATCTAACATCAATCAATTATTTTATAATAATAAAAACACATTTCTCTACATATAGTATATGTTTATAGTAACATTACACAAAGATGGATGAAGAGGAGTTTTTTTGGAGTCCTGGTCCCTAAATTCCCATCCATACACACAACTGCTTATATTTTTTTATTTTTCATAGATAAATTTTTAAAAGTGTAACTTTATCTCGTCGTCTCCCATAATTATTAATACAATATATAAATTATTTTTTATTATATTATTGTATAATCTAACTTAGAATTTTAAAAATAACAAATAATACTCCTTGAAGCTGCCACTGGATTATCCTTAAGTTTTAGCACTTTTGGATTTCAAATGAAGTAGCAAGTAAAGTAAACTCTCTTTGTTAGCACTTGAGAAATTCCAATGAAAAGGTAAGTGAAGTATACTCTTCTTGTTGTGAAAAATAGAATTTTTAAATGCACAATTGTTTCATTCGCCCAATCTTTTATCCGTTCCGTTTAAATTTCAATCAACCATCATTCCCATTATTATTTAATATGACAATGATAATACTAGGATAGGTAAACATTTTTCTCTTCTCTTCTTATCTTTATCTCACTCACTCTAAATTTTCTTTCTATTTAAATTAGCATTTAGGATTAAAATTCATCTACTTTTTAATTGAGTCTCTTTTGATCAGATTTAATAATGATATCTAATGCAACCTGTGATATGATGACTTTAATTTAATAATTGTAATATTTCATTCTATTTTACACTTAGAAGAATGCAATTCTATTAATAAGTATAACCATGTTTGAGGGAATGCATTAATACTTTATGAAAACAATTAGATTAAAACTAATATCTTAATTCTAAAGTCAATGGTTTGATAATTATATGAAGTCAATTTTTAAAATATGCATTGTCCATAATTAATGTTAAATTTAACTTAGCGCAATCCACAAATGTAAAATGGATAGCATGATTTCCCCATA
Source organism: Sindora glabra (assembly GCA_020226215.1). Lineage (NCBI taxonomy): Eukaryota > Viridiplantae > Streptophyta > Magnoliopsida > Fabales > Fabaceae > Sindora > Sindora glabra. The sequence continues at coordinate 11,687 of JAIUCU010000043.1, forward strand.
AATAAATTACAATCATATTTAATGAGAAATGATTTAGACATTATAAATTTAATCCTTAAAATTAACACTATAAATTTAGTATTAAATTTTGCACTAAAATTTTAAGTGTTATCAAACACACTATTAATCTAATGACATTAACATTATCAAATGTATGTATAAAAAAAATTAACATTATAAAATGTAAAAAATTCTACAGAGTATTCATTAATAATAAATATTTTATAATTAGTTTACACTCAAAATTAAACCAACATAAAATAATAACAGTTGGCTAATGGGAACGCGATCAAATTTCATCTCAAAAGTGAATACCAGCTAGTACTCGTCTGCGTCTATTACTCTCTCGATTGTGCGTCTGACTTGCGAAAGCCTCGCTTATGTTTTGTCGGGGCCGAAACACTGAAAAGGTACTTTAATACTGAAAACGTTATTCAATTCTCCGTATCTTAATAGAGAAAATGTACTTTAATACTTGTTACTGAAAAGGTACTTTAATACTAGTTAGTGAACGCTCTTTTTCCCATTCATTTTACTCTCGATTAGATGGGGTAGCAACTTGGATATATGCCAGCGCCATTGGGTTTGCCAAATCCAAGGATATCCATCCCAATGGGGCCAGGGGCATGTAAGAACCATCGTAGCAACCTGGACATATGCCAGCGCCATTGGGTTTGCTAAATCCAAAGATATCCATCACATTGGGGCCGGGGCATATAAGAACCATCATTCTAAGGCAGAGCAACCTGTACCACCCTTCGAATTTGGAGAAGACGCGGCAGGTGTTCCCCTTGTTACTCTTCTTTCTCCTTCTCTTGCACTTCATTGAGGTAAATTACTTTACTATCTACCAAAATTTCCCGTCCATTATTTCCACTTTCTTAACTATAATAATGGTTGTTTGGAGACTTCTCTCTTTCATTGTTGATTGGTTCCAGACTTCCATTTATAAATCTGGAGATCATTGTCAGTGAAATGCTTCTTCTTCTTCTTTTTTTTTCCCCCAATTTCCATAGTTCTCAAATATGTTGTTTGAATTTAGTACTTGTAACTACTCAGGTTCTTTGTGGCACTCATGTATGAATCTCCTGCACCACGTAGATAGTTCTCTCTGCGTGTAAGGCACAATCTTATTAGTCTGTTCTAAGAAAAAAATTTTCGGTCCACCACTTGTTTAGTGTGTTGTAAATTAACACCATTAAATTAATGATTATGGTTTAATTAATTTTGTAATAATAACAAGTCTTATCTAAAACTGATATAATCATAATCATTTATATAGTAATGTAAATTTACATCATTAGAAAATCATAACCTTTGTTTCAATTTTGCACTTTTCCACAGAAGCCATTGTTACGTGGCTTGATAAAATTAGTGAAAGCTAGTCTTGTCTTATATATGATTACAGGTGGTCTTTTAAGATATTCTATTAGCAACTTGAAGGAGCTTGTCCAATAGGATTTGATTTGTTCTATTTTCTAAACTATGAGTATCGGAACAGATTATTAATTCTTGAGGGGACTAAAGACAATCAACTTATGCATTGGAGGGGTAAAATTATAATTAAATCTTTTATTTTTAATGATTTTTAATTTGTATAAAACTTTTGTTCTGTTTTCCCCCCCTACCAAACAAAAGGGTTCCCTTCGCTATCTTCAGGCAAAATGATGGAGTTTGGTTATAATTAGTACTATGCCAGGCAAACCAATTTATTAGTTTTCGTCCTCATTTTGTTCTTTCTAATATATAAAAAATTAAATTAGTTTCCAAAATTTTAATTGAAAATTCTTTGGTCAAGATTCCATGTTCATCAAATTTCCTGTGGATTCTTCTTTCCTTCATGTTCAATTTCAAACGTTTGCGTCTTGTAGCATGAATTGGAGAAAAAATAAGTTTGACATCAAGAGTGTGCTTGTTTCTGCTGAAAGATATTTTTTTATTAAAAAAGTTATTTACTTTATAAATAGAAGTAAAAGATTTAGAGGTGTGGTTTGGTTGGTTGGCATCAGGGAGAGCAAGCTGACGCGGCCCCGTTGAAGGGAATTAGATTTAGAGTTGTCACGCTGACAAATAGGAAGCCTTGTTGTTTCCTCCGTTAATTATTTGACAGAACATTTATAATTGAACCAAAATTGATTCAAACATCTTTTTAAAATTTTAAAACTAGAGAATCCAACATTAGTGAATTGCTAACATAAGAGAACTAAATCGAACATAAAATATTTATTATATGCAGATTCAGGGAGGCCTTCGATGGAAACGTTGAGAAGAATCTCAATTACAGTGAGTGTATTGTGCTCATGGCACAATCACGTGCACATAGACATCTTCTCTCGGGTGGCCGAAGGAGGGAGTCTGAAGGACAAGCGTACGTACCCAGTGGATGCATCTGGTTGGGTCGGATTCCCAATATTCTATGCTCTTGTTTTAGTACGGCTAGCTTTGTTAGCCTTCAATTCATTTGTGATTCGGAAAGGCAGATGCAACTGCGGTTCCATCGGAGAAGCCCAGGTTGTTCTTCCTCGGAACAACGATGTTGCTCGTTTGTGCCAGAATAACGGAGCACAAATTCTCAGTGGCGCAGTAAGTACTACTGGTGACATTAAAGGAACTGCAAATGGATCGTTGATCTTTATAAAGAAATGGATCAATCTGGGAAACCCAAAATGATGTTGCGATGTACAGAGAAAAGGGGAGCTTCAGGGCAATTTTCATGGGCCGTTTTGTATATAACGAAAATGGAATCCGAATTTGATTCCAAATAGAAATCAAGAGTGCTGACTATTTGAAACTTAATTTCGAAATACTAACGATTTTTCATCTAAAATATCCAATCTCTGACTGTCGGAAAATTTTTTTCCGGTATTACGGTATTATTGCATTGACAATGATACAGTTATTTGTTCTGGCATTACGGTATTAGTTATTTGTTTTATTTAAATTATGCTCTTAAGTTTGCTTGT
>JAIUCU010000044.1:0-15475 GCA_020226215.1 Sindora glabra
GTGTATATGAAAAATTTAGGGCATCTGAGGCATAATATGAACAATTAGAAGTAAGGGTTGTCTTGTATTGATTTTATGTAAGAATTTCTCGTATAAGAACACCCAAGATGACGTTATGCCCACGCGGTCACAACAATGCACCGAGTATGAAAACTATGAAGAGAAAAGAAGATTATATGATGTGACTCATCCCATTATGTGTGAGTGGAAGATGATGAATGTGGGAACACCTAAAATGGGTGATCCACATTTATTATGTTTTTAGATAAATATCTAATATATTATTTAAATTTGAATTCAAAAACAAGAGTCAATTTTTGGGTAACTGACTAAGAAGTGAGAGATATGGAAAGAGGAATAACCACTCACTCTTACCTTCAGAAGTTAACAGAGAGAAAAAAAAGGAAAATAAAAAACACGAGACATTCAATTTTTTCCAAGAGAGCTAAAAAAATTCTATCAAAGAGTTTTCATCCATCTTCCCCTCTCTCTACAAGAAAGTGTGTGGATTTCTTTTTTGTTTTTGGTGCAATTATTGTAGGAAAAGGCCAAGAATTCCAATCCAGAGGTGATTCTTGACATTCGTGTGGTGGATTGCAGCATCAGGATCCTAAAAGCTAAAATCAAGTATGTATATTTTGTATTCTGATTTTAGGTTAATTGTTTTATTTATTTTTCCTAACATGTAGTATAGACATGATGTTAAGGGTGGTGTCATCAAGAGGGATGGCATGTAATAAGAATTATTCTAATCCTGATCATATTCAGACGAAGTAAATCAAGGGAGTTGAGCTCAAATGGCTACTAAATCGCTATGGATATTGGCAACCACAGCGAGATAGGGGTGACTGCTCATTTGATCATCCAACAAATTTGGTGCTTTGTCGATATAGTACAAGTAAGTGATATGAAAGAAGGAAATCAAATACTAACACTGACAAATATGTGAAAGTTAACAAGCAGCGTATTAACTTTATGAAGCATGTTTCATCCCACGTACTTAATTACAATAGTATAAAATTTTCACAATTGAATTTTTTTCACAATATTATATAGAATTATAGATATTATTGTTATTTCTTAATGTTAATGTGTGTTATTGAAGAATCTTTGGTTATGCTAATCAACAGAAATTCTGCTTTCTGGACGATGTAGGTTATATGTTCGAGCAGCTACTGGATACCTATAAGAAATGGATTTATTTTGTTGCATTTAATTCATGAAATTTACACAAATTTATTCTTAGAACATATGACAAGAGCATGACACAAACTGCTTTTCACTTTTAATATAGAACCTCAAATTTGAAGGAAAACTAAATACTCAATTTATGAGATGTTGTTAATTTTAGTTAGCATGTGTACCTTGTTTAGGTGAGAGTTGTTGGATGGAGCGAAAATAACATTTCTGAAAATTCAAAGATGAATAGAGAGAGGAGAAATCTCATCATTCAATTTATAATGAATAGATCACCATTGCTCCAACCAATTCTTGTGATTCAAATTTATGAAATTACTGAAGTTGTTAACCACTTCCAAACTACCATTAGCATTCTTCATTTGCAGTGAACGTGCCAGCTCTTTCATGTATCTCTAAGAAACAGCTAAACCTGGCCTGATGTTCTTAACTCTAAATGTTACTTTTCGTGATAAAATTAAGGGTATAATTGGAAAGAAAGAAATTTTAAGAAGTAGAAGAAATTGACAATTACAATACATGCATTAACAATGCATGGTACTAGTTTTATTTTAAATTTCAATTCACTGTTCTATTTTCTTTAGTATCTGATCATTTTCCATTTTCTCTTCTCATCGTTGAAACAATGCGTCGAATTTCCATTTATGGTAAGATCTCTCTCTCTTTTCCTCTCATCCTTCATGCTTATTTGTTTATAAATGTTTAAGCATCTGAAAGCGAGGCCGTTTTGATTTTGCACAAACTGAACAAATATAACATATATCTAAAACTTTTACGTAGTAATCTTATGGTCTGGAGGAAAATTTGTGCTGGGATCCCCAATTGTGTTTGCACTGTTGATTTATAAATGGAGAAAAAGTCGTTTATCAAGTTATGATGCCATTGAAGACTTCCTCCAAAGTCACAACAATCTGATGCCGATCAAGTACTCTTACTCTGACATAAAAAGAATGACCAACAATTTCAAGCATAAGTTAAGCAAAGGAGGTTATGGTTCCGTCTACAAAGGTGAGCTTTGAAGTAAACATCTTGTAGCTGTGAAGCTACTGAGCAATCACAAAAGCAATGGACAAGAGTTCATCAATGAAGTTATCACAATTGGAAGAATTCATCATGTCAATGTGCTTCAACTTATTGGATTTTGTGCTAAGAGAACTAAAAGAGCTCTTATCTATGAGTTCATGCCTAATGGATCTCTTGACAAATACATAATTTCACAAGACCTAGAAAACTTATCAATCAGCTATAAGCAAATCTATAACATTTCACTTGATGTAGCTCGAGAAATCAAATACCTACATCGAGGATGTGACATGCAAATTCTACACTTTGATATCAAGCCACACAATATTCTTCTTGATAAAAATTTCGTTACAAAGATTTCAAACTTTGGGTTAGCAAAGTTATGTTCGATAGATGATAGCATTGTATCCCTAACTACAATAAGAAGAACAACAAGATATATGGCTCCTGAATTAATTTACAAAAACATTGGTGGCATCTCTCATAAAGCTAATGTTTACATTTTTAGGATGCTATTGATGGAAATGGTAGGCAAAAGAAAGAATCTAAATGTAATACAACATTCTTGGTAGACTAACTATCATGCAACATTAGTTTATGACCAATTCGATGAAGTAATACAAGCAAATAATGTCACTCAACATTGCTTTATAATGCATATAGATGAATCCTAATGATCGTCCTTCCATAGATGCAGTGATAAAAATGCTTGAAGGAGAAGCTGAGTCATCGAAAATTCTTCCACCTGAATCTTGTTAAAAAAATAATAAAAAATAGGTAATAGTGTTTCTATTAATCAAATTATAAACAATGCAATTAACAATAATTAATAAGATCAAAGAGCAAAATAAATTCAGATGATGAATTTAGAGAAGCCTAGGTTGAAGTATGTCATAAAATGTTATCCTTAGAGAGAAAATGTCCCACATCAGTGGAAATTTGAGATTTGATGCACTCCTCTCCTCAGATACGTTAACTCGTCGAATCAATCGAGTGCAACAAAAGATCCCTAAACTGATGAACATCAATGCTCATATAAATTTAAATCAATTTAATTTATAACTCGTAGTATTTACGAGGAAACTTGAAAATTAGAGCTGATCATCTGTATATGTTTGCCATTGGCTATATATATATATAAGAAAATCCAATATGGTTCAATAACTAGCATGATAATATCTAACAAATTTGATATGGTTCAACAATCATAGAGAAAAAAATTGGCATGATAATAAATAGGAGAAAAAATAGGAAAGATAAACATTAGAAAACTGATTATTAGCAAAATATTTTACTTTAAATTTTAAATCACGAAAAAATCTTCCAACAAATCTTCTTAAAAAGGGAAAGAAGTTTTCATTGATTATATTGGCAATATTGGCAATTAAAATTCAACACAGTTGCTATATGTAAATCTTTATTAGACTTTTAAGATTTTTCTTTAATATTCAAATTAGTTCATATGTTTTGTTAAGCTAATTAAGTTTAGTTTTTGGATACTGAATGTATTTTTTAATATGGCTAAATACCATATTTTTATTATAATACAATTTAGGTAAAAAAGTTATTCACATAGCCATGCCTGAGTATGGTTCAAGTATGGGCTAATGTCTATCATTATACTAATTTTTTTGCATATATATAACGCAGAAATATAAATGAAAAAGTGACTTTTGTTGCTACCCTTCCTCCCTTGCATTTTTTGCTCTAGTTTTTTATGTTTTTTGTGTTCTTTAATTTTACAACATGGTATTAAGAGCTTAAATGATCTTAAGGGGATCTCAGTGCAACTAAGAGTGAAAAAATAGAAAGCCTACCACATAAAAACACCATAAACCAAAACATACATGGCCTTCAATAGTATCCTAGTCCTTCACCCCATATTTTCAATGGTGAAAATTTTCATGTCTAGGCTGTTAAAATGAAGGCTCACTTGAGAGGACTTGGCCTATGGTAATAGGTGGAAGCTGAAAAAGAAGTTTCATCCCTTAGCAACAACCTTACACTTAACGAAATCAAAGCACATGAAAAGGAAGAAGGAAAAGCTCCAAGAATCTTATCCTTTATTCATGATGTTGTATCAAATTCAATTTTCACTAGGATTATGGCATGTAAGACATCAAAGGAAGCATGAGACAAGCTTTAAAAAATGTATATAGGGAGTGAAAGGCTCTGATAGATGCATATTTTGAATTTGAAGAGGGAGTTTAAGGTGCTACGCATGAGAGAAGATGAGTTTATCAAAGAGTATATTGATAGACTCATGGAAGTGGTGAATAAAATTAGGCTATTAGGGGAAAACTTGACAGATCAAAAAGTAGTTGGAAAGGTTCTGGTTAATCTTCCAAAAAGATTTAAGTCCAAGATCTCATCACTTGAAGGTTCAAAAGACTTGTCCAAGATCTCTCTGGCTAAGCTGGTGTGTGATTTCCAAGCTTAGGAACAGAGGAGGTCAATGAGGCAAGATGACAGTGCTGAGGTAACATTTCTAGTAAGACAAAAAGGAAAGCTACCTCAACACAAAGGAAAAAAGCAGCCAAGTGAGAAAAAGGAAAAGGAAAAAAATGAAGGCTAGAACAACCCATGTTCACACTATAGGAAAACCAACCATGCTAAGAAATATTACTAGTTCAAGCTTGAAGCATAGTGTAGAGCATGCAAGAAATTTGGTCATGTGGAAAGAGTTTGCAAAGACAAGCAAGAGCAACAGAAACAACAAGCTCAAGTTGCTGAAAAGGAAGAAGAACAAGAAGAAATGTTGTTTGCTGCAACTTAATGATGTCTTGTATGTACCTAAAATTAATCAAAATCTATTAATTGTGGCTCAAATGCTTGAAAAGCATTATGCCTTGTATTTTAAAGATATGTCATGCATCATCTATGATCCTTGTGGTTGTAAATTAATGACTACTAAGATGAAGGCAGAAGTTTTCAAATTGATTGGAAGGAAAGATCTATGTAAGATATCCCAAATGAAGATTCAAATTCAACTAGTAATAGTGAATTTCAAGTTAAAGGAACAAAGTTCATGGAAGAAATTTATTATAAATGCAATGTTGCTACACTTGGACATGCTCACTATGACAAACCAACTGGTAAATATGCACAATTGTTGTAAATAAGGAGGAGGAAAAATTGCTGAAGGAATTCAGTTGCCTTGCCTACAAGTAGAATCTTCAAGTTAATATGAAACTCAAGGATGTGAATGAATCATTTAAAGCCAAGGAATCTTCCTCTGAGGCTCCAGAGTTAATTATGAATGAGATGATAGAGAAACTGAAAAAGGAAGTTAACCAAGAATACGCTAAAGCCGTGAGGACCTTGGGCTTGCAAGATGGGTTGGTGAAGCTAAGGAAGGCATTTTTGAAAGCAAATTCAAAGGATCAATTTGTTCAGCCAACACTAACTGATAAGATTGAAAAGCTTAAAGAGGAGTTCAGCTAAGGCTTGCCAGCAACTCCTATTTATGGAAGGCTGAAAAATAAGCTTGATATGTTGAAAGAATTATTCAAAGTACTGTATCTATCAGAAAGGGTTAAGAAGGAAGCAATGTTGAAGCAAGAATTTAAGATAAAATCTGAAGATGTCATCAATAACCCTAGTGTCAAGGAGAAATATGAGAGATTGAAAGCTGAAATTGCTGATTTTGGTGTATCCTCACCAAGTGATTTGGATGATGATTTAAAGAATAAAATTGTTAAGTTTAAGAAAAAGGTAGAGTTGCAGCTAACTGATGCTTTGAAGTCACAAGGCTTAGATGTTGGGGTTGTAAAAGCTAAGCAACGAGTTAGCATTGAGGATTCTTTAGTGTCAGAATTTGAAATTCTGAACAAAGAAATTAGTGGGGAAATTGAAAGTGCTGTAAAATCATTTGATCTTAAAAGCAAAGCTTGAAGTTTCAAAGAAAAATCTCAAGGAGGAGTGTTAGATTTTTAAGATTTTCCTTTGATATTCAAATTAGTTCATATGTTTTTTAAGCTAATTAAGTTTAGTTTTTGGATGCTGAATGTATTTTTTAATATGGTTGAATACTATGTTTTTATTATAGTATAATTTAGGTAAAAAAGTTGTTCAAATAGCCATGCCTAAGTATAGGTTCAAGCATGGGCTAATGTCTATTATTTTACTAGTTTTTCTACATATATATAAGGCAGAAATATGAATGAAAAAGTGACTTTTGCTGCTACCCTTCCTGCCCTGCGTTTTTTGCTCTAGTTTTTTATGTTTTCTGTGTTCTCTAGTTTTACAACAATCTCCAATCTACATGCTCTTAAATGTATGCAATACCAGTTACTCCTTCCGCAAGATGCGAATTGGAACCATGTAGATTTAAAATCCCTTTTTATTGTTGTTAATCTAAAACATGCTTGTGAGGTAAGTTATTGTTTAGAAGTTGCTTTCTAATGGCCTGCAGTTTCAATTTTTTATTCAATTTTTTGTCCGAAGACGTATGTGTCTGCTGTAATTTCCATCCTGAGCCTCTGTCTGACCCGAGAGTCCAAGACAGGCTCTAGAATGATGCACCTCAAGCAGGCAGAATTATTCATTTCAATGTGTTAGTATAACTAACTGCAGCAGAATGGATAACGCTAATATTGAGAAATGCCAATTACCAAATAATTGCAAGTATCGTCTTCAGGCTCCAAGTTGCATGACAGACAAGGCTTCTATTTAGCTCGAAATTTGAAAATTCGCCATGAGCTTCATTTCCAAGAAAGCAACAAAGGTTTTGCTTCGTTTAAACATTACACGGATTTGGATTTTGTTTTTCCTTTGGGCATTTACAATCCATCAGTTAATACTTCAAAACAGTAGCAGATCATGCTTGTAGAATCATTTGTTGATTTAATGTGGGCATATGTATGTTGTAGAGTGGACTGGACTAGTTGAAAATTCATATATAACTGTGTAACAACTAACAAGATTATTTATACTTGGGAGTAGAGTTACTGGACGCTATGGCTGCGGCTAGAAGTTTTCTACACTTTGATTGGAGCAAGTTCATGTAATCCCAACCAATCTGCAGCTGATTTTCTCATTTAATATACCCAAGTTATATAGACAAAAAAAATTCTCCCTGGATCTGAATGTTTCAACTGAGGCAAATTATTGTGTTCACGTCCATTAAAACACAAAAAATTGTGTTCGACAGTGGGTCAGTTTCGACCAGTAAATTTTCAGAGAAGAGACGAGCAACGAAGCACCAGTGGTCTAGTGGTAGAATAGTACCCTGCCACGGTACAGACCCGGGTTCGATTCCCGGCTGGTGCAGACAATTTTATTTCACAACGGTTTTTGGTTCTGTTCATATTCTACTCTTCAAGTATAAAGTCCAATGATAAAACTTATCGTTGTTTGTGTTCCGTATTCCTTTAAGGGTTTGGTCATTGGTGGACTGCACGCCAGAATTTTCATAGAGAAGCTTCGTGAACTGAGCTTCGAGGCCAAAACTCTGCCAAATGACATATTTCCAATCAGGACTCGGTCTATCCTTAGAAGTCTCCAAAAAGGATATGTATGAGTCAGTGCCCTAGTGGATGTCCTACACCTTTGGTTCTTCTTAGTCTCAAAAACCATCATTGGATCAAAAACGCAGTCAAGGTTGTCACACATTATGTCACCAGCCCATCACTCTTTTTATCTTTTTCCTTTGGTGGGAGTGCAGTTAGTGTTGGGTGTGGAAAATTGACCTTCACGTTGTACTAACTTCCAACTTGTACTAATGAAAATTTTATTCATTAGTGGAATGTCCATTTTGAGTCCCATCTTCACTATCCCACATGTGATCGGCCAATCATATTCAGTGTTCTGCCGTGATATTTTATGTCCTTTCGATTGCGGCACCGATGGGATTAAGCTAAGTCACTGATAGCCACAAACTTCTAATTACCTTGGTTAGTATTAACTTTATGTGATTTGTGTGTCGCGTGCTGTGTAAACTGATGGAAAGATTGTGACTTCACGTGACGGATATGCCCAGAATCAGCCTTGTTAGGCCTCACTTAGAACGTGAATGTATTTTGATTTTCGTGGAGAAAAAAATCAAGCTCTCCTCCGTGATCTGTCAAAATTTCCAATTTTTTTATATTATCTTCTTTTTTCTCTTTTGAAAAAAAATACACACAAGGAAGTGGAAGTATCCTGAGAAATAGGAAAATATTTAAATTTAATCTAAGATAATATAAAATAATTCTATACTATCGTTTATTTTTTGTACTACCATATTATTAAAAGACAATTAAAACACTTCTATTATTAATAAAAAAATTTAGTTATTATTAGTTTTACAATAATGGCATCTTTTTCTTATTTATTATCTGTAAGAATATTTTAAGTAACAATGAACCAAATTTAAATTCACAAGAAAATGACAAAATTCCACATTTTCGATTTAATACTACATTATGGTGTAGAAGTATATTTTATGGAGTAAATTTAGTGCTTGCTATGGTGTCACATAGGTTTCAAAATTTAAAGTAATATGATAAGTTTTGAGATTATTACATTAAAAAAAATTCTGTTACAACTGACCATTTTTAACAAATGAGATTAAACAATTTTAATCTAATGATTTTTGAGATCCCCGTGTGATTTTAAATTTTGAAATCCCTAAGGCACAGTAAAATATACTCACTCATCTCCTCTTTCATTTTTATTTTAAATAAATTCTCACTTCTCTATTTTTGAAGAATAGAAGATGAGTATATTTCTAAATTTAAAAATAATAAAGTATAATTAAATGAAATTCAAAGGAAAGTAAGTATAACATACTCACTCTTTTTAACTAAAAGGATAACGATGGACGTGAATCCACCTCAATTTGTTATCTAATAATATCTTGTGCGAATCATATATAAGAGATAGATAAACACAACAAATAATTTATGTGTAACTGAAATGCTTATCTCTCTGTACTGTGCTCAGAAGCCCTAGTCCAAATTTGGAGTTACTGTTGATAATCCTGGTAAAGCTTGGTGGCTATCCCAAAGTACACTCACTACTCCATATTGGAGAAAATACATGTCCCTTCATGTGCATGCATACAAGATACATCTTCAAAATGGATTATATTCACATGAAAGCTCACGGGGGAATCCTCTAAAAAGGTATGTACTGTCTCATTGACTTTTTAATGAGAAGATTTTATGGATTCAGGTTCTGTTTCAAAAGTTGTTTTCTTCCTATCCAACATTTCTATACATTTTCAATTGGGTGAATACATTATCAGGAGCATGTATTTGAATAATGAAAACTCATTTTAGGGTCTCAGAAGTAAATTTGGCTCCATTTCTTGCATGATTGAATTCAAGAGCCTTAAGCATTTTTTTCTTTTTCTTTTTCTTTTTTTTTCTTTTTGGTTTTCTCCGGAGCATTGATCCCAATTTGAGACATCTACTTAAGAAATGCAAATTGTTTCATAAAAACTAAAAAAATATATTTTCATCAAATTTGTAGGCAATTCTTCCGCACATACGGTTTCAAGGATTCATTTGATAATGTACCAATTTAGTCCACAATATGTAGGGGTCGATACTCTATAATAGATAGTTCGTAAGTTTTGCTGATGGCTTGAGATGTTGATATTGCGTGAACCATGTCTAATAGTTTTCTTAAGGAAAAAAAAAAACTTATTGAGTTAAGCTTATAAGAGCTTTTATACATAGAAGGTTTATTTTTAATAATTTTCTTGTACATAAAAAATAAATAAGTTTAAATTTAAGATTTTCAGCATAGTATCTAATTTTTTTATAATTTTTTATTTATTATATGCTTGATATAATTTATTTAAATTGTATTAAATAACTATTTTATCCATTCACATTTTATAAATTATACAGACTATCTATGAAGTTTTTTAATACGCAAAATTATGTATACACATAACAATTGAGGTGAAATATGATCAGAAATTAAACAATGCTTATATGGTAAGCAGATTTATTTTGTAAGTTCCTTTCCATGCAATTAGGATAGGATGTGTGAGTTCCAATAGTGGCACACACTAGCAATTCTCTACCATCCCTGATTTTTAGAACAAAGCCAAAAAAAAAAAATGAGACACACATATTCGGTTTGGTAGTGCACTTGTACATGGAATTCCCAATTTCTGTGTAAGTCTTAAAAAATAAAATCCCCGAAAGTTATATTTTTAATACGACACTTCTTATATAGATTCGAATTGAATTTATATAAGTTTAAATTGAAAATAAATTGACCTATTTAATACAAAATATGTTAATTGATATCTTAATCTGTTGAAAAATTTATATTAAAATTTTAAAAATATTATTTAAAAATAATTAATAATTAAATTATGGATAATTATATATAACAAAAATATAAAATTTATGTTTTAATAAAATGATAATAAAATTATAAAAAAGTATCTAATCAATTATTAAAAATATTTTTGTAAAAAATGATAATTAATTAAATTTAATAAATAATTTTATAATATAAATTTATTTAATGAAATTATTAAACAAATTATACTAGTGATTCATTTAATTCAACATGATATAATTATTATTTGGATTAGATTCGGATTGAATTTATACAAATTATTATTAATCTTTTACATTATACAAATTATCATTAATCTTTAATCTTTAACATGACACGAGTTTAATATGTCAACATAAATTGCCAGCCTTAATCCACCCAAACCCAATGTTCTACTTCTACCAAGTCTTCTTCCTCTCTTAACTTTGCAAATTAATGCTTCATTTGGGTGGAAACAGAGGATGGGGATGGAAAAGGCAAAAATTATGGAATATTTTTTTTAGAATTTATATTTATGAAGGAGAAGGTAAGAAAGTTTATAATTAATTCTCCAAAATTTTCATATTTTAATATATTTTATTTCTTAAAATTGAAAATTTTAGAAGAGTATTTACTTAATTTATAATTTTAATTCTATTTTATTCATTAAAATAAATTTGCATTATTGATATTTTATTATTATTTACGTTTAAATAAAAAATATATTATTTATATTCCTTTGAAAAGAACTTTATGCATGAAAAGTATATATTATAATTATGAAGCTTTTTAATAAAAATATAAATTATTTTTTCTTATAAATTATTTGTAATCTGTACTTATTTGCCCACATACATTCATATTTATTTCAATCCATCTATATTAGGTTAAATAAAAGTTATATTAGGTTAACTCATAATAAATCTTCTCATATATTCTTTGAATAAGAACTATAATATTATTGTATATTGACTTACCTTATTTTTCTTGGAGAGAGAAAATTTTTTAGAAAAAGATTTGGAGAGAAATACTTTGTTATTTTTTTGTAAAAAATAATTAATGAATAAATATTTTCAAGAAATAGCAAAAATATAAAAATGCATAATAATTAGTTATATATTTTGATTTAATCATTTATTATTCTTCCTTATATAATTTTAAACATTAAGCATAATTTTAGATATCTAAATAAAAGGAGAAGAAATTATGAGTCAACTTTTCATTCTCTTTTATTCTTCTCCATTATTTTTCCTAGAGGAGCTTAGTTGGCTTGAAACCTGCCAACTTTTTATATACTGAACAAAAAATTTAAATTTGTTAAAAAGCACATGGACCACAAACCAAAATGGATTGGACCAGTCTAGGCTTAAATAGATCAAATTATATTTTTAAATTTTTTATATTTAATAATTTAAATAATATTTAAATTTTAAAAAAATTAATTTATTAATTATTTTTATATCATTAAAATACACAAATAACTAGATATAATAAATATAAAAATAAAATATAAATCAAAATTAGAAAAAAAAAAAAGCGCCTTCGCCAACAAATAGGACAGGACCAACTTAAACGGGTCTTAATAGACCTAACCGGCATGAATTTTGTCCATGTCTCATTCATTAAGCATCTCTAACTGGTTTTTAGTCCAGAATGCAACTTACCACATGCTGAACCACGACTAATTAGCAAAATTTAGTAAGTGGATTAACTTAAAATGCTTAACGCTAACAGGCAACTTCAATTTATAGATTTCTAAGCTCTTGTTTATTTTAGAAAAAAATATCTTTTATAAGAATGTAATTAAAAATATTAAAATGATAGCTTAAATTTTTAATATTAAATATAAAAAATTAATAAAAATAACTTTTCTTATTAAAAATTATTTTTTATTACAATGTTCATAGATATTATATTTTTTAATCATAAATTATAAAAATACTTGATATATTACTACTTATATAAAAAATAAAAATTTCAATAAAAAATATCTTCCGAAAAACGTTCCAACTTTCTTATAAAATTCTGCCACAGCCATTTTGTTTCTGGGTTGTCCCAGCCATCTCACATCTCTATGATACATCTACAAAGTGCTTAGGTCTTAAATGCATTAATCTTAATACAAAATAAATTAAGGGCCTCTTGCACTTCATGTATGAGACAATGACAGAATCAATCAGACATGCATGTGAGAATATCAATGCCGCTTATGTGAATTAGATTTGCAGCAAATTACAATTTTGAAAAAAGACATAAATTTTATTTTATAAAATGCTGCAATAATGATCACGTGTGTGCACTGCCCAGACAGGGAATTGTACAAGGATGGGGCTCCCACATTGTCACATGAAATATTCAAGTCATATTCATCCATACTTTTAATTTATATATAAATTAATTATTTAATAATTCATGTTAAATTTTATATTTTTTAAAATAAAAATATTCAATCTAATAATTATTATTATTTCATATCACTCAATTTATTCTTACGTAAACTTTTATTTCATACATAATAAAATTGGCCATTACTCAGGTGAAATTTGCCAAATTGGTTATAAAAGTAATATAAACTAATAATATTTGGATTTTCTTTAAAATTTTATTGCCACCCAAATATAATTTCAGCACGAGCTAGGTCTCTGTTTAAAGAAAATTCCCGATGACCAATTTACTCAAAGCTTGATGCATTCAACGTGCTCGAGTACGACGGAAATGAGTGAGATCATAGAAAAGTTGATGTTAATTAGAAATTTTAAAAAAATTAATTGATTATTATTTACTATGAATTTTAACTTTAATTTTTCTTATTAATAAGTGTAATTATTTTATTTATTAAAAACGCACTTTGTACTTTTGCACTTGAAAAGGAGTTCCTGTTAATGTTCACATCACTGCAAGCCGATTCAATTCAACCATAAAAAGAGTATTAAGTTGAACCATTAATAAGTAAAATAGAGGCCGCCTAACCATTAGGTTGAATCCGATTGAAAACATTGGCCGAAAGCTCGGATGGTTAGGTCCGCCATTTTCTAAGCCCACTAATTGATAAACTAATCAGATGCAAATTGTGACGCACAAACATAGCAGACAGACTTGAAAATGAAATTAAACACATAATTTGAGATCTTCTGTCTTTTTTTAGTATCTGGCCTGAGATTAAAATACAGCAGCACTGTCTCTCTGCATGTGCTCTGCTTCCTCTGTTCTTCTAAATTTTACCGTCTCTTCTTTTCTTATTTGTCTTATTGATTTCTTCTCCCCTTCCAGAAACAGAAACCAATTTACATAAATAAACAAACACAAAGTTTTTCCAATATCATTCCCTTTGTGTGAGTCTCTCCTTGTCTCTTCGCAAGCCAAATATGGCGTCTTCTATTTGGCAAAAGTCTTACCTAAAGTTTCAATTCTTTGCTCGCATCAAACGCTATATTCAATGCAAAGCATCCCGAAAGCGATGTGAACCTTCCGATCAATCCGACGCATCAAGGAACAAATCCGAAGGCAAAGCTGAAATGATACAAGAAGCTACGGAGGATTCTGCGATTGTCTTGTTGCAGAGGTCAGTGAAGAAACTTCACTTTGGAAGCTGGGAAGAGAAAGAGGCTGCAGCCAGAGAGATTGAAAGGATTGCAAAAGAAGATGCGAAGGCTAGGACGTCGATAACAGAGCTTGGAGTGGTTCCGGTTTTGGTGTCTATGGCGGCGTCGGAGGTGGCTGGTCGCCGTAAAGCGGGCTGAAGGCGTTTGCTCCAGCTTGCTAGTGGAAATTACACGTAAGCTTTGAAATTATAGTCTCATCTTTTACCGTACAGTTTCTCTTTCTTAAGTGTTTGATAGCTTTGATTTAGTGTTGTTCTTCCCCAATTTTTCAAAACTACGAACATAATGACAGTTTACCGCTGAGTTCAACAGGATTTCAGTGTTTATGGTTAATTTAATAGATTCTTTGGATTTTATTTGTCCAATTGATTTTCTTTGATTATTTTACAAACAGAATATTGAATTGTTTGGCATGAATAAATTTACATAAACCAGAAATGATTTTCTCTTTAGTAGCATAAGAAGTGTTGGAAACAGAACCTACAAACTTAATCCAAAGAATTAAAATCTAGCTAATATATTATGGTTGAATTTGTTATGTCAAACAATTGCAAAAGAAAACTCATCTTCCCCTTAAATTACATACCAGGATTAGCCTATTATCTTCCCAAGTCACACCCAACCTACTTCTAATAAAATTTGTGCTTGGACCAATAAACAACTCTTGGAATATCCCATGAGAACCACTCAAGGGCAATATTGTGAAAGAAGATGTGGCGAAAAATGAGAGCTGACATCACTACAGATTGATTCACAAAGGAGGAATGCCTACCAAAAAGTTATATGTAAAGTCTAATTTTTGGAGAAATGGAAAATGGATGATTTTTTGTGTTTGGTTATTAATTAGTAAAATAGAAGAAGTTTATATCTTACAAAATCGAGAAAATTACTTATCTTGAAGAACATATTGAAAGAATTTTTCATTTTGATCGTTAACCAAATAATTTTTTAATATTTTTAAAAAAATTCACTTCTTAAAAATTCAACTATGTGCAAAAATTTATTTTTTATGTAAATTAAATGACTTCTTAATATGATATAAAGTAGCGTGAATGCCTATTAATTTTGTTTTCTCATATGTTTGCAACTCTTATTGACAAAAAGAATTAATATAAAATTATATAGAAAATTATATAATTACAGTATATCATCATATAGGGTTATAACGTATACATCTAATTTTATCTTCTCCTACAAAATTGTTTATTGTGGACCAATAAGTGATCATAAATTATAGGAGATTGTTGATTCTGTTAGTAGAGCCCTAATGGGCAGGGGGCACCCGCACATTTTGACTTTTGAGGAGCATCCACAAGGACATGATATGTATGTGAAATAGAAGAGGCCTTGAAGGGTACGGTTCAGGATAGTGTTCCATTCCTAAAGAAAGT
>JAIUCU010000045.1:0-28767 GCA_020226215.1 Sindora glabra
AATAAAATCCGAAATATGAATCAAATTATATATGATTTGAGTCAAAGAATTTTGACTAAGTCCACTTTCTTCGATGTAATAACTTTCTAATTATTGTTTCAGTAATTTGTTTTGCATAATTTGATGATAATCTTGACCGACAAGGAAACGGTGAATCAGATCAGGTTTTTTGGGTAAGCCCAGAAACACCTATCAGGTAGACCCAGAAACAGAAAGTGGTCGATTTTAATAAAGGGCGTCACAGCCAGCACACTGGACAAATGCCAACGGTAATATTGCCAGGTTTATCCGGATACTGCTCTCCCCTTTGTCTCTGGAAGATTCTATACTGTGGCAGCTAGCGGCAACTGACTGGCTAGCTCTCTCTGGTACTCGTACATCACAGATATACCTAGCAACTGGGAGTGATGAAATTCTGCTGTACAATTATATTTTGTGCACTTTTTTTTCACATTTTAAGATATTTTCGTCCTTTTTATATTAGATTTGTGATTAATTTTTATTTAGGATGAAAATAATAAATATTAAATCTCTATCAACAAGAATGTCTTTAAGTTCTATTTATTTTATTAAAAATATTTTTACAACAAAATATTATTTACGTATGTATATTAATAAATGAATGATATATCATTTGTATTTAGAATTAAAAAAATAATATTTAAAACTAATTAAAGAAAGCAAATTCTTCTCCAAAATAAAAAAATTGCTTTTCCAGATTAACCAAATAAAACAATTTCTTTTATATAAAATTATATAACTATATTTTACAAAAAAAAAAAGTTCTCTATCAAAATAAACAAAGCTTAAAAATTAACACTTGTGGCATAGTTAGAAATAAAATTTAAAGGAGTCAATTTATATATAAATACAAATAAATATTAAAATTATATATTATATTACAATTGTCTTTGACGGGCTCTTATTTTTAAAAATGCTCAATAATAGCATTATTAGCTATACTATCAGATATATCTTTTTCAATATATGTAATTAATCATTCATCTATTGATCCCCCATTTGATTACACAATTGATTTTTTATCATGTTCATAGAAGGAAAAAACTATTTTCACCGTTGCACTTGTAATTGATAGAATTAATACTAATATCAAAAGCAAATATACTAATGGATACTTGATATATTTTTTTGAATTTACTAACTTTTTTGCAAGATCGTAAACCCCTTTTAATAAATAAAACTTCTTATCAGCTTGTGTGTATATCAATAATATAATTCTGACGTTGATTTTCAAGAATTAAAAAATCTATAAATGAACATTCATTTAGACAAAATTGTACTAAATGTAGACAATTTTGAAATGCGTAAAACGACAGTTGAATTCAAAGCAAATAACATTAATAAATATCTTAGTGGTTACTTCGTTAAAACAACGGTTAAAGTACTGAAGTTGTATATCAATTATTTTAAATTTGAAGTGAAAGATTGTTGAAATAATTTTGGAAAACACTTAATGACTTTGTAACATACCATTAAAATAATATTCGACATTATATATTACAATGGCATCAATACAAGTTAAAAAAATAAGCTGATAACAAGAATTCAAAATCAAAGTTAAACTTAATTTGCGGTAAACATTATAATTTGATAAATTTCGAGATAATAGATACTGCCATTAAATTGTTAAAACTTTGATAACAGTAACTATTTAATCTTCAAGGTATCCAGAAATAGTTTATAATATGTCCAAATTATAAAAGTAAGAAAGTATAATTTACAAGTAGGTAAAGAAATTTACTTTTACCATTACAAAATTTTGTAGGTTACCATGTAAATACTTGCTTTATTTTGCACCCCACATTCAGAGAGAAATCCAAGTATTGAGATTCTCAATTAATAAGTAAAAGATCAATAAAAAGTAAAAAGAAATGAAATAGATGCAAAGTTGTGACAAACAATAAAATATAATAATATAACATAAGAATCTGAGATGGAAGTGGGGTAAAAAAGAGGTATAGATGATGGAGTGAATAAAATGAGAGTGGTGTAAAAAAAAAAATTAACAAGGGGTCAACAATGTTATATAATACATAACTATAAAGGTTTTCATACAATTTAGTGGGTTAATTGACTCCACTGACAAATGCTTGCTTCTAACCCTAATTAACACGAAATCCTTTGTCAACTTTAGAATGTTTAAAACTCACCTCGTTGTCATTAAACTAATCAATTATTAGTGTTACGTTTACTTTTATCATGTCTGCATTCAAATATCTCCACACCTTTTAATATGAAACTAATCCTTATTCAAGACAAAATCAATAAATGAGAGTATTAAATAAAGTTCAAAATTGTTTAGAACACAACTTTATAATAGAAGGTAGAGTACATAATTAAAATCATAAATTTCATGATTTATAAGAATGAGTAATTTTAAAGAGTATTATGCAACAAATTTCATGTGTTTAATGTAAGACTAAACAATTTTGTTATTTTCATTTTGGTTTTTTTAAATACTTTTAGTCTCACGAAAATCTAATCTTATGGTGATCTTACACATTTTAACAAGCATTGTGGTGACCTTATATCCAATATAAATGTGGATGAAAAGCTACCAAGATAACAAGAGATAGAAGGTGAAGGTATTTAGTAAGGACAAAATTTAGATAACTTTTTTAAGGTGCTTCATAAGGTTATATTGTTGTATCATTATGTATGTAATTAATTTATTTAATTATTATTAATAATTCTAATAATTATCAATGTGTATATTATTTTTTTAAATAAGGGAATTAATATACATACTATGAATTGATTGGAAAACCTTATGACAAATATATAAGAAATTTTACCTAAGTTTTGTCTATTTGATAAATGGTCATGTTTGACAATTAATTGATCACATAGTAATTAGTTAATTGTATATTAACTAATTTGATAAGATTACACTACAAGAATTTTGTGATTTAGCAACAAGTTTTTAGTGATAAAACATGTATTGCAAAATTAATAAATCTTTTAGTTTTGAAAATTTTATAAAATTTGACTTTTAATGGCGAAATTAGCTATGGAACATCCACCAGCCATTACAAATTCTATTGTTACATAATATGAAATAACTGCTCACAAAATTAATAACAAAAAAATATTATTTTAAATTTATTGATGGATTTAATAACAGAAAAGTGTATGAAAACTTTGAAATCATCTAGTGGAAAATTTAAATTTTTGTAAAAAATTGTGACAAATTTTTTGATAGAAAAAATAATTCGCCAATAAATCCATTACTAATTAAAGTGCACCCTTTTACTTAGTTCAAAGTTGTGATGGAATTATCTATCACTAATTTCATTGTTATTCTTCATATATAATGGTTGTGTGATAGCACCTTCCTATTTTTAACTTAAACACAAATAAAGAAAAGGGTGTTTGACACCACGTCTCCGCCATTATCTTTTGGCCTCCCACTACATTTTATTACCTTCCAAAGCTTCCTTATTGTTCCTTTTTCTCTTTTAATTAGATATTTTTTTGTGAAAGGCGAGTTTTTTTTTTAGAGTTTGTTAATAATCTTGCAAGGAATTTCAAAGATTTTTCTAGAAATTATAATTTAACATATGTTTTTCACATATCGTGTAAGTATTAAAATATTTTGGATCTTTGAATATGGGTTGAATCTATAAAGTTGATGATTTAAGATTTGATAAAGGGAAATTTGATTTTTATGTTAGTGTATCTTTTTTGATTCAATTTCATATTATAATGATTTATGATTAACTAAGGTATTATAGTATATACATTGAGTTTTTATTTTCATGATTGCATTCATTTTGTTAATTTTATAAGTAATTTACTTTTGGATGAGTATTATATATATATATATATGTACATATATAGGTAACAATTACTTGTAGAGCTACAATTGTAATAATTGACATTTTAGTATTTTAAAAATATACTTTATTCAAATATTACAACACAATTTTATTTGAAGAGTAGTTAATGAATTGCTAGATAATATATATTTGTGATGCATAATAAATATGAATGCGTCTGAACATAAATAGTGAATGTACAATAGAGTAAGTCCTAATAGATCAAGAATAACAACTAAATTCATTAATAGAATGAATGAGTTCATTGCATATGTTTGTATATAAGAAATATTTTTGAAAACTTAAAAGATTAAGTATCCATATGTTAAATGTAAATGTAAGAAGATTTTTGTACTTGATATTTTGATTGAGCATCTTTATAAAAAAGGATTTTAATCTAATTATTGGTGGTGGATATTCCATGTAGAACAAAAGCCCTTATTCAAAGCTCGACCTAGCAATCCAAAATAAGGAGAAGAAAGTATTGGGTTTAAAGAACCATATATAGATACAAGGCAATGATAATGGATGACACATATAAATTTTAAAGAAAATTTTAACATGAATATAGAAGAACCTTCTAACCTCAATGCTTAAGGATTTTACAATATGTTAACCAAGAGCCAACAACCTTTGTATAAAAGTTGTAGAAGCCATAGTATTTTGTACTTTGTTGTTAAGCTATTGAATATAAAATCAAATTACAATTTTCTAGAGTAATACTATAATGAAATTTGCTAGTTGAGAAGAGAATGTATGCTTGAAGGGAACCAAATGCCTAAAGATTTTTATAGAATAAAGGAACTAGTTTCCAGGTTAGATTTTAGGTATGAAAAGATATATTATTGCAAGAATAATTTTATGTTTTATTATAAACAATATGTAAATGAGAGGGGATGTGTTTTCTATAACCATCCTTGCTACACATCTTAAGAATTTAGTTTAAGACAATATAAGGAGATTCTTAATAAAAAATTATAGTACTTACGCTTAGTCTTAGACTGTAAAAATTACATAAATTAAAGTTCATTGCTAACTTAATGAAATGGCATCATGAAAAACTCTTATGTGCCAAGGGTTCTATTTTATGTCACCCATCAAATGGAAAAGCATGGAAACACTTTAATTGCACTTATCCTCAATTTGCCAATGATCTTAGAAATATGAGACTAAGCTTGTGTGCAAATGACTTCACTCCCTTTGGCCAATCCAGTTAAACTTATTTATGTTGGCACGTGATTGTAACCTTTTACAATCTCCTTCCATGGATATATATGGAAATAAGAATGCATATTCCTATGTTTGATTATCTTGAGTCTTATTAGTCTGAAGGCTAATATTGATGTATATTTATGGCAATTGATAGCGAAATTGAAAATGTTATAGGAAAATGATGTATATACATATGATGTATCTTTAAAATAATATTTTACTTTACAAGTTGCATTGTTATTGACTATTAATAACTAATGTTGTTTGGTTAGCAAACACGTGAGAGATTGACATATCGTATTTGTAAGGAGCTTTCTAAGGCTTTCACATTAAAATATGATCAAGAACAAGAAATAGGAGCATTAAACAAAGTTTATAATGTTTAGAATTTAACTTGTTGTCACTAAACTAACTAATTATTAGCGTTGTGTACATTGTTTAATATAAGATAGAGTATATATAATTATAATTATAAATTTCATGATTTACAAGAATGACTAATTTTAAAAAGTATTATGTAGTGAATTTCATGTGTTTAACGTAAGACTAAACAATTTTTTTATTTCCATTTTTTTTAACTTTTACTCTCACAAAAATCTAGTCTCATAGTGATCTCACATGCTTTAACAAGGATTATGGTGATCCCATATCCAACATCAACATGGATAAGTAGCAATAAAGATAATTAAAGGTAAAAGGAGGAAATATTTAGTAAGGTTAAAATTTAGGTAAAGTATTTATAGGTGTTACTCATAAGCCTTTTTTATTGTATCATTATATATGTATAATTATTCTATTTAATTATTATTAATAATTCAATGGCATTTTTTACTTTTTTATTGACATTTAATGAATCAGTTATTTGAAAATGATGAGATCTCTCTTATTTTTTTTAAAAATTAACTAATTAAAGGTCAATAAATTAATTGAATCAACTATTTACTAAACACTCTCAATGACTTTTTATTAGCTTTTAATTTATTAGTAATATTATATGTATCGAAAATGAGAATCAAAATTGGGTTTCGAATGTAAATAAAAGATTGTTATTAAATATATAATGGTGGGACAAATTTATAAAACTTAATCTAATGGATATAAAATATTTAAAACTCTATTTCGAATTCCATTTTTTGTACTTATAGCATTTTTGTTAATTTATTTGAATTACTTTAACTGATTGATTAAATCAATAACTTATTTTAAATGGTTAGTAAATAGTGTATTTAATTAGTTAATTTTAAAAATTAGGGAATTCAAACATTTATAACAAGAAATACTATCCAGAATTATATAATTATTTCCACCTCTATTCTTATTATTAGCCTTTTTACATGTGTTTTTGTACATGTTTAGAGGCCTTTTTTCTAAAGAAATTAAAAATTTTAAATATTATTAACAACTATCAATCATTCTTGATGTGAATAATATTTATGTTTAATAGTTATTAATAATATTTACTATTTTCAGTTTCTTCTAAAAAAAAGGCTTCCAAATTAATGAATTCATTTTTTATAGCATTCATCAATTATTCCTTGAGGATTAAGTCTTGTTTAGTATTTAGTTACATTCATTCAATTAATTTGATGTTAGAATGATGTATTAATGAATTATTGTTAGTCTTAAGGTTTCATATAATGAGTTTTAATGATGATAAATAGGTTGTTGAAATAACATTGTATGTCTTATACTAAAGTGATATATGTTAGACATACTATGTTATGGTTTATGCATATATATGATATTATGATTGTGCTTATTCTTGTATATCCATGATGACAATTAAGTATTTTGCAATAGCATTACATGTCTTTGTAAAATGTTATAAGATCTTCAATAAATATGCTATATTATGGTTGAAATAGCAATGCTTGATAATATGCTAAAAGAATTATATTTTATATAAGCATCACTAAGCATATGATTAATCAAGATATATGATATGATGATTATGCATGTTTTTATGCTAATTTATTTTATATATGAATCATATATTAATATTTTGATATATTAGATTAGACTAACTATATGATTTGCAAAGTTCATGAACTTATATATAGGAAAGTCCAAGATGAAAAAGAGTGAGCATTGAAGCAAAGTAATAAAAGATCATATTATGCTTAGCTCAAGAACAAGGAAGAAAGACTAGAAAGAAAACATGATCCAAGTATGAAAGCACGAGAGATTAAAGTGTATGAAAGCTTAAAAGTATCAAGAGAAGCCTAAACACTTTAGTGGTATAGTTTTTCATTTTAAGCTTAATCTTTTTTTGTAAAATATAATATTTCATGATATAGAACTTAAACATATTTTTCATAATCTTAGATTGATCAAATGTTTTAAAATGATGGCCCACAATTATGTTTTTACAAGGTAGCTTATGGGAACATTTCAAAAACTAATGAGATATGAGATTTTAATATTTTCAATATTGACCTTTGGTCATTCTTATAATCGTATCTCATAAAATACTTGTAATTTGATTGTCAAACCTTTTCCATATAAACATAGACTCAAATAGCTTTCCATGGACATATGACTTTCTTAAAATGATTAATATATAAAAGAGATATGATTTTTCTAAGTTGAGTCTAGAAATTAGTTTTTTACAATCTTATCTTTTCTGACCTTTGCTTATTGCTTTGATTGTATCTTGAAAATCATAAAAGATATGAGCATGAAATTATTTTTATGTGAAAATAGACTCAAAGAAAATTTCATTTATTAGTCATTTGCTTAAAATGACTAAGATATGAAAGAGTTATGAATTTTAGAAGTTGAGTTTCAAAATCATATTTTCACATATTCACTATTTTTTACCTTTACTCATTGTTTTGAACATATCTCAAAAATAACATTAGATATAAGTATGAAACTAGTTTCATTTGAAAGTAGACTCAATTGGCTTTCCAACAATAGGTTATTTGCTCAAAATGGATTTTAAACGAAGAAATTATAACCTTTTAAAATTGAGTTTGTATTTTTGTCTAGGTGAATCAATTCACCAATAGATTCTAGATATTTAGAGAGCATCCTGGACATGCTAAATTGATTCATGAATCGATTCCAATTGTTCTAGTACATGAATAATGGCTAATTTTCATCTCTAACAATTCCAAATGGCTATATTACTCCATGTTCTTCCTATATAAGCTAAGAAACACTAAATACAAAAAGAGAGAGCTTAAACTTTAATTGTAAATATCATTTTACATTCTTTTTCATTCAAATCATGATTTGAGTTTATCTTTATGAAAATTTTCTATTTTAGGACTTCATTTGTTCCATCCATTCTTTAAAAGAGTTTGTATGAAATGACATTCATTTTCTATCATTTTCTAATTGTAAAAGATGCGATATCCCTTGGAAAAACTTGTAAAGGGTGAGGCATCCTTTACAAAATCGTAGAAAGGGTGAGGTATCCCTCGTGAGAGGAAGAAAAAGCAAGAGAATCGTAAAATTTTTTCAAGTGTCAATTAAAACTTGAAGGGATAGTGGATTGATAAACAAGCTTAGAGAATAGATATACACCTTGGTGAGGATATTCAAAGGAGGAACCACTATAAATTCTTGTATTTAATCTTTTTACTCTATCTCTTTATTATTTCTGCATTTGCTCTATTTTTCTTGTTGTATATACTTTGTTTTGTTGTTGTCTTTTGCTAATATTTGTGATATAATACTTATGTTGTTGCTTGGATATTTGAATGATTAAAAGAGAAATTCATCTCTATTCTGCTATTGTTATTTGCTGAGATATAATGTTGTATGCTCTATTCTTATTGTCATTAATTATTAAATATATTATGCATCAACACTAATCTTGATCTTTAAATGATTGAATGGTTGAAAGAGAAATTCATCTATGCATTGACTTCTTGATTTTTTATTTATACATAATTGAATAAGTTGCTTTGCACAAATATAGTGAATTGTCATATATTGTGTGCAAACTTCTTGATTGAATAATCTTGTGTTTGTCTCTTGATAATCTATTTATGCTTAGTTAAATAAGTTTATTTATATTAATTCATTAAATTATCATATCTTAAGTGTAATAAACATCTTCATAAAACTTTTTTAGAATTAATTGAATTAAGAATATTCTCATGACTTTCCAAAATCAAAAGGCTTTCAAAAGATATTTTAAAAATAAAAAATTTTTTAAAAATATCCAATTCATCCCCCCTTTTAAGTGTGAGTTACCAAGATCTACAATGATTACATTTGAATAAAACAATAAAAAGAATCAAAACTATTAACAAATCATCATACTAAAATAAAATAGAAAGAAGAAATATTAATTTACAACATTGTCACTATATACATAAACATTAATACAAAAATTAACTAATGTAAAATCAAAGTTTTTTTTAATGAAAATAAAATAGATGAACTGATGCAAGAAACTAACTCCTATGTAATATTTGAACGCTTTTTTTTTAATTTACCATGTGAAAGATAAAATAAATGAATATAAAAATTAGCACATGATTCTCAACTACAATAATAATCAATAAAATGAATACTTATATCTCATCAAATTAATATCAACATTATTATTTTCTAAAGAAAATACTAACTTGCATAAATATTACTACTGTTCAAAAGGTAAATAGTTACTTTTATTAATAAATTATTCATAAAATTATCATCAAAATGATATTGTGTTAGTATTTCAACTTAAAGGTGAAGAGTTCAAATCATGATGTTATTCATAAGAACCAAAAAATATTCATTATCATAACATTTGAAAAGATATACAAGTAAGAAGAGTATTTTTATGTGAGATTAAGAAGAGTAAATCTTGAAGATCACCTCTAATATTAAAGGATTAGAATTAAAATAAAAAGTCGTGTAATTTTTTTTAAGTAATTATTTGACCATTTTAATTGGTCACATAGCCTTCATTAATCCTTTAATCTTAATTATCAATATCAATGTAAGATATGATTGTCACTATTCACTTTATCACATTTCACATAAAATTACTTCTTTCACTTGATATGTCTCATATATATATATATAATGTCAATCACCAATTGTGATAACTATTGCGGTTATTAGAGTATTAAAATATTTCTCACTTGCTCTAAAATTCAAATGCTTGCATAGTGACTAGTAAAATTAGCCTAAGGTTATCATGCTTTCCATTAACTCAATGCTTTCTTGATTTATATATCATTATGTATATAAACAAATAATAATAAAAAATAATTTTATCAAATAATTTTATCCTAGCAATTTATATTATAATTAATCAAATTAATTATTCCTTTTATTCCTCATTATTTATTATTTTTTAAAAATTTTTTATTTCTTTTTACCGATCTTTTTAAAAATATAATGAGACATTAAATATATTTTTTCCAATTTTATCAATTTTTCATTAATGAATGCTTCATTATTCTATATTTTCATTTTAGATTATCTCAACAAATTTATTCCAACTTTCTCTCTTCATTTTCAACCATATCAAAATTTGTGTATGAAATAAAAAAAAAAGAGAGAAAGAGAAATTTATACATACATTTAAGTTTGATTACAAATTTCAAGTAAAGAGAAAAGTAAGAATGGAGTTAATTTTAATTTTAAATTAAATAATAATATTAAAAAATTATTAAAAATAAATAAATTAAATTGTTTTTTAATTTCTATAAAATTGATTAAATGTGATAAATAATAAATAATAGAGAAAGTGACAATTAATTGAATAAGCTAAACATCAATATAATTAGTTGATGTTCAACATCGACAAAATATGTATAAATATGAAAGCTCCTATTGGGCGAAATTAATTATCATAAATGCATGGTCAAAGTTAGAGAAAACTTTTTGAAAGAGTTTAAATGCAATTGGCGAAGAACTTTTATGAAAATATATAATTTGTAGAGGTGAGATGAGACATAAAAAATATTTAAAAAAAAGAAAGACAAAAAAAAAAGGTGGAGAAAATGTGTCCAAACTGCTATTCCTATGCTTTTGCAACGCTCGGCCTTCCATCGAAGTCTCCAAACCTACAAGCATTACAAAACCGGATTGCAACTTAAACGAGTAGTCATTTTTTACATGAATAATAAATGAATTAACACATCAATTTATTCAAATATTTATATTGAAATTCTAAAAAAATTATTTGAAAATAATTAATTAAATTATAAATAATTACATGTAACGAAAATATAAAATTTATATTTTAATAAAATGGCAATAAAATTTTTATAAAAACATTTATAATTGATTAAAATATTTTTTGTAAAAAATAATAATTAAATTTATTAAAATAAAATTATTAAATGAATTAGAGGGATCACACAATTATTATTTGAGACAGATTCAAATTAAATTTATTTGAATTATCACTAGTCTTGAACATAATATAAACCCAACATTCATGAATTGCCACCCCTAATTTTTGCATTTCTCATGACTAAAAAAGACCCCAATTCCTTTCACTTTAATTTAGTTGAAAGATACAATTTTCTTAGGTCGTGATTGTATAATAAATTGTCTTTTTCAGATATTGGCACAAGCATTACAATATTTATTTTTTTAAGCATAATAAGGCCAGGTCCCAAAAAAAAATAACATTGAACATATCATTGTGACAAGCCAGATCAACAATCGGGGTTAAAAAAATCTATAAATCACCAGTCCATACAAAATATATATATTTTGGCTGAGAGAATAATAAAATAAGAGCATACTATACTGTATACACTTTGACTTCTAACAAATTCAATTTCTAAGGAGGGCTAACATCAACAAATTTGCATATTGTTTTGACTACCAGGAAGTGTCATAAAATATAAACATAAAAAAGTGCCAAATTTTAAATAAGTTGTAGCACAATGTATTGCATCGCCTATACAACAATCATCAGTTCAGTCAATGTGTTTCCGTGCAAACAATCAGATATCAGATATACAATTGAAAACAGGTTATCTGCAAGCAGAGCTCACCGAAGTCATTCATTTCAGAACTCAAAGCTCACATTCAAAAGCGCCCGTAGCCTCTAATGCAAGCATGAGAATGAGCAAAAGTTGTCCCAAAGCCATTGACTGACACACTTCCACACAGTAAGAAGTAACTCTTCATATGGTTTTGCAGTTGAAATCCCATAATGATCTAAATCATTAGATTTTAAGAATCATTCTAGTAATAAATGTTCTCAACCGTCTCACTTTTTGTAACCTGATTGAACTTCTTTGCCGCTGTGACTAGAACCTTGGTCGACTTGCATTCTTTTCATTTTCTTTTTCAAGGCCTTCTCAAAGTCACTACTTGACAGTGATAAAACCTGGTTCAGAAGTAATTTTACTCCAGATTTCTTCATGCATGCATATCTAGGTTTAATCCTCCCTTCTAAACTGTATCCAAAAAATTGTGGGAATTTAACTAGCTCTGATTTTGGATAATCCATGGTCAGAAAGAACTCCCATTTTGGAATCAAATTCTCTGCCAAGCTAAAGCTATACAAGGCTCCATATCTTGAAATCATGGTTCCAACTTCTTCCAGAGTGTATCCCCTCCCCAAGAAAAATTCTGTGATAGGCTTCAGATTGGCCTCAATGCTAAGACCAAAATTTTGCGGACATCTGAAGATAAGGATTCCAACATCAACTCCCAAGGAACGAAAGTAGTCAGCCGTAGGTCTTAGGTTGTCCTCTACATTGTAACTAATAATGTTGGGGCAGCGAGTTAGAATCTTACCTATGCTCTCCCCTGAGAGACCCAGTTCATATAGAAAATCCATACTTGCTTTCACCTTCTGCCTGCTATAAGTTAGAAGGGCAGGAAAGCGGTAAATCACCTTTGCCCATTGCTTCTTGTCCACGCCTAAAGTTTCTAAGAACTTCATGGTGGGTTTAAGATTTTCAGAGAGACTGATTCCACATAATTGAGGCCTTTTAGTGAGGATGATGGGAATGTCTTCTCTCGGAACCCCAAGCTCAAGAAAAAACTCAACCAGTGGTTTAATTTTCCCCTCCAAGCTGTAGTAGACAAAAGATGGGAATCTTTGTGTAATACTCTTGATCTGCTCCATGTCCATGCCAAGCTCCATTAGATAGACAATATGAGGGCGAAGCTTGCCATCTGGGTTTATTTCGCTCACTTTAGACTGGGCTTTCAGCTTCTTATTGTCCACTATTGGAGATGGGGCGGATTTCAGAACAGCTGGTTTTTGCTTAACAAGTGGGTGGGGATAGTTCTCCACTACATCCACCAAAATGTCTCCATACTCTTCTAGAAGGACTTCAAGATAAGGAATAAGAGCATCCCTAATCTCAAGAGTTGTAAGTTCTCTTCCTATAAATGTCAAGGAAACTCTGATTAGCAGCATCAAATTTGGAAGAAATCAATGAAAAGCAGTAATGTGCAGCAGTCGAACCTACGAGATACCGGGTTTTATGCTTAGAGTGGAGCCTTGAGACAAGATGATCAATAAAAAGTTCTGACTTGTTAATGGTTCTTGCAGCAGCTGTACTTTTCAAACCTTGTTTCTTCAGAAACAATGTTAATACAGCCTTAGCTTCTACCTTTTCTGCTGCTAAAAGGGTTGGAGACATCTTGTTTACATTGAATGACCCCTTTGTGCCTGAGAAAAAAAAATTGAAGTTGATAGGTCTGAACTTATTGAAATAGCACTGATTCTAACGAAATCTCAAGATAATTGGAATGTCAAATAGATGCTTACCAGATTTTGCCTGGCAAACAAAGAGCTTTGCAGGAAAGGCAAGTTGTGTCCTGAAGTAAATTTATTAATAGAAAATTCAATTTTTGATAATGTGAAACTAAAAAAACAACACATAAGGGAAATCCTTCCAGCTGCAGTCATAAATCTTTGATACATTGTACTAGACCACTAGAAATAGGAGACCACGGAAACAGACAGACAAGTAGTACAACAGTATAGCCATATGCTATTTCTTCCCTTATATAAGTGTCTAGGCAATGGTTTCACAAAGGCAAATAATGAATTCTGTTTTCACTTACCAGAATACTCATTCAGGCAAGGAAGCTCTAAACTTTGATTTAAAAGTCATTTGGCAGTTTGCATTACTTCATACCCATTATAGTGAGTACCGATTGATCCAAATGTATATCATTCAGCATTTCAGTTTCCCAGAAATATATAATTAAGCATATTCCCTTTCAAATAAGTAAAAATGCCAATACATAGGAGGCATTTTCTCAACCTCTGCTGATTGTAACACATCCAACCTACCTAAAATTTTATGCATAAGTACCATTGAGAGACAATGTGTCAAAATTTAAAAATTAGACCCTTAACCCTGAGTTATTGTAAATTGCATAAATTAATACAACTACAAAGAGATTCACAGCATACCTAGCACATGGCAGAAGGCTCCTGGTAACTACTGTAACATCCTTTGAACAGGGAACTAGAATTCGCGTTATTTGGGTCGATTGTGTCCAACGATCCAAAACCGCATCCATCTAGAGGCAATATCTGAGTTTTTTTGTCAGATTTCACTTCAAACAAGAACAACTTCTAGAAAAATTGATGAAAACAAAAAAAGGAACAGAACTTTGGGGGGGGGGGGGAAGCAAGTGGAAAGCAAAAAACAAAGAGAAATGCGTTATGAAATAAATCCAAAATAAACGAGAAGAAGATATGGATTGAAGAAGTTTAGGGTGGACTGAAAAGGCGAAAAGCTTTGCTTCGTTTCAGGGGTTCGGCGCTTTCATCCAGCCTTGTCGTAGTAAAAAAGACGCAGAGAGAGGGATAATGCTTGACGCCGCCATTTTAGGGATCGGTAATTCTTCCGTATCTTTGTCATATTTTCAGGGGTGTCACGCCTCGCATAATTAAGAACAACAGGTCTTTTTGGTTAATTATTTCTAAAAATAGTTTTTTTATTGTTAAAAATAGAAAGACGTGTTTAACAACTTATTTTTTAAAATTATAATTTTAAATATATAATTTAAAAATAAAATTAATTTGTAATTATTTTTTAAATTTATTTTCTTATTTAAATATTAATTTTGTAATTAAATAAAATATTTTTATTTATAGTACTGACTATCTTCTATTTTTTTATTTTTTATTTTTTAAATAGAAAATAGTTTTTGAAAATTAAAAAATAATTGTTAAAAATTATTTTTGAATTCAGTATTTAAAAATAAAAAATAAAAATATATTCAAATACCCTCAAAAGTACTTGATTCTTTAACATTTACATTTTTTCCATTCTCCTTCTCCTATAAGTAAAAAAAGAAAGAGTGTCTAAGTTTGTAAAATAATAGGTTAAACTTAATTACTTTTTTTAATGAAAGAAATGAGGAAAAATGAGTATTGGAGAAAGCAAATAGTAATTAAGAATTGGATATATTTTTATTTTTTAAAAAAATATTCTGGAAAATTATTTTTAAAAATTATTTTGAAATTAAAAGAAAATAAAAAAGAGGCTGATAGGTTTTATAAATAAGGAAAGATTTTATTTATTTATAAAATTGACAACCAAAATAAGAAAATAAATTAAGAAAATATATAAAAGCTATTTTTATTTTTTATTTTTATATTTTTAAGTTACATATTTAACGATTGTTTAGTTTGTGAAAATAAGAAGAGAAATAAAAAATTTTTGAAAGTAAAATATAATTAAATCATTTTGATAGCCAAGAGAAGTAAGAATTTTTTGGAAAATTTATTTTCTACGAATTATGAAAAGTTACTTATTAATATATTTTTGAATAAAAAGAATTTTTTTATATCTTTTATAAATAAAAATATAAAATTATCCTTATTTAACTTGATCAATATCCACTTTAACATTTTACATTCACTATTTAAAAATTATAATAAATATATTTTATTAATTATAAAATATAAATATATTTATTTAGATATAATTATCAATTATACCAAATAAAATTATTTTATTAATTATATAATAAGTAAAATGAGCATCGTATAAAATATATATCAAATATTATATCAAACATATAAGTTGAAAATATTATTATAATAGAAATTTAATTCTAAATATAATTATATTTATTATATATCTATTGTATTATTTTAATATTTAGTTATAAAATTAAAAAATTATGTATTTTTTTATATACTTTATATAAATTTGACAAAATTAATTATTTGACTAATATTTTTTTATTTAAATTATATTTTATTTTAATTATATTAAGATAGTTTAAGATATATATATATATATCTTAATTCTTTAAATATAAGCCTATCTTACTTTTTTATAGCAAACTAAGAAAATAAGAAATTATTAATTTATAAAATTACAATGAAAAGAGAGATTAGAAATATAATATACAAAAGATAATTAAAATAATTAAAATCTATTTATATGTTTTAAAACAATATTAAAGGTATAGTAGTCATTTTGTGAATATTTTTTGACAAGTTTAAAGTTGAGCCAAATAAAATATAAGAAATTTTTTTTTGAGAAATATTAGTTTCTTATATTAATTAAATACTTTGACAACTTTTTAAAAAAATTATATAAAAAGTTACTTCTTAAAAATTTTAATTTTCTATAGGAATTTATTTTCCATGTACACTAAATGACTCCTTACAATTACAATTTTTTTTAAAAAAATTGAAAATAAGTTTCCAATTTTTTTTTTAAAATAAAAAATTATTTTTAAAAATAATAAACAAAAAGACCCTAAAGCTTTCAAAATTTTGCAATTTTTGTTAATTATGTGTATTTATAGAAATTATGCTAATTTTTTCCTACTTATATCCAAAAATAATAAAAGAAACACTTGCTATGTTTCACACAATAAAGAAAAATTAGTTTATAACTTATTAATTTAGTCAATAAATTATAAGCTAATACCTAAAAGTATTTCATACATTAATTTATTAAAAATAAATTTTGATTTAGGATTTGTTTCGCATAACAAATATGTTAATATATAACTTATTGACCTAATTAATAAATTATAAGTTAGTTTCTAAAAGTGTTTTACACACTAACTAATTAAAAAAACTTTAGTTTAAGTTCTATTTTATATAATAAATAAATTAACTTTTTAACCTAATTAATAAATTATAAATTAACTTATAAAAGTACTCCACACACTGACATAAGAAAAAAGTGCTTTAATTAATAAATTACCTTAAATAACCTTTAACCTATAAGTTGATAATTTTTTAAATTTATAATTATTTATTAATTTATAATTTATATCTTTAATAAATAATTATATTCTTATTTTAGATGATAAATAAAAATTAAGTAAATAAGTAAGTAAATAAATATATAATATTATAAATTTAGTATAAATAATTAAAAAATAAGCAAATGAATAAATATATGGCATCATATATTATAATTAATTCAATCTTTTTTAATTATATACTTATTTTATATTATGAATATATAAAAATACATACATAAATATATATGTAATGTCCTAAAACATAATTAATTATATTTAAAGTGCTTATTTTTATTATAAATATAGTTAAATAAAAATTATGTAAGATCATAAAATATAATTAATTATATTTTAGATAATTATATTTTTATTTTGAATGTATTAATTGTATTAATATAATTTAATTTTTAAATAAATATGTATTAATTTAATTTATGTATCTATTTTGTTAAATTAATTTTCATATCATTTTACATTTTTAACTAGATCATCAGCTAAATTTGTGATACATTTCTTATATAATTAATTAATTTATTAACTATTTGTGACTTGCACAAAACATAGTCTTTTAAATGTTTTTCCAAAATTTTCTCTTTTAATTAGTTTACCACTCACATCCTTAATAAATCATTATATTGTTATTTTAAATAATAAACAAACAAATTTAGTGTAAATAATTAAATAAAAAATTAGTATGCAAACAAATAAACAAATATTAATGTCTTAAATTTTAGATGATTATATTCTTATCATAAATCATAGATAACTAAAAATACATAACTAAATGAATAAATAAATAATGTTATAAAATATAATTAATTACATTTTAAGTACTTATATTTTTATTATAAATAATAATTAAATAAAAATTATATAAGTTAATAAAAATGTAACATCATAAATATAACTAATTAAATTTTAGATAAATATTTTTATTCTAAATTTTTTGATTGCATTTATATGATTTAATCTTTGAATAAATGTGAATTTATTTAATTTTTCATTAATTTATATTAACATATTTCTTATATTATTTATATTTTCAACTGTTAGCTGCTTAAGGCTATAACTTATAACTCTTTTTTTTTTTTAAATTTGTCATTCGTTTTTTTATCTAATTGACAACTCATACACTTAATTATGTAAACCTAATATAATTAATTCAATTTTCATTAAGTATATTCTTATTTCAAACTCTAAATAGATAAAAATATGTATCCAAATAAATATATAATGTTAGAAAATATAATTAATTATATTTTTGAATAATTAATAAATAAAAATTTATTAAATAAATAAATGTGTAATGTAATAACATATAATTAACTAAATTTTAGATAATTATATTTTTATTTTAAATGTGTTGATTATATTATTATAAATTAATCTTAAAATAAATATAAATTAATTAAATTCATACATCTATTTATATTAACAAATCTTTTTATATCACTTTATATTTTTAGTTAGTTTAACAATTAATTTTATAAAATACTTTTAATACAATCTATGAATTATTAGTTATAAATAATTTACTATTAGATATTAGCTAACTTATTAAATATTAATTAATTTATCATTTATGTGTTAGGTCGTTAGTTACTTTATTGAAACATACTCCAAATGTTTCACTTCTTTAAATGTTCATTAAAATAATGCTTTAGAAAATAATATGACCATAAAATCACTTCACTAATAATTTTGAATATAAATTAATTGATTTATTTTTTTATAGATAAGGCCTATTTAAAAATTGTTAAAATTGAAAAAAATGATCTAAGACCAAAAGAAAAAAAAATTGGAAGGATGGAAAAGGATAGAGTTGAAGAAAACTAATGGAGAAGAAGTTGGGGGTAAGAAGGGGGAGGAGGTTGAGATAAGGAAAAGAAGTGTAAAGATTGGCTAAGATTAACTCACAAAAGGCCTTTGAGAAGTAGGGGTGAAAAATAGATTGGATCATATAAGATAAGATCGTTAAAAAATAAATCAAATTTTAGATAATTTAATTCAATTTGTATTTATAGTTTGGTTTGCAAACTAGACTAATTTAGATTAATTTATCTAATCTTTGATCCACATAAACTAATCCATATAATCATGTAATTAAAAATGATCAAATTTTGAGTAGTTCAAACCATTTAAGTTAGCAGATATTGTTCATTTAACAGCCATACTCACATGTGACAATGACATGGAGAAATTTAGGAAAAACCTTATATATATATAAATGTTTTATTTATTTTTAGAAATGTTTCTAAAAAATTGTCTTCAAAAAATTTTTTCCAAAAATTATTTATAGATTAAAGGAAAACAAAGAATTGAGGGTGCTTGATGGAGCAAATAAAGAAAATATTTTATTTAATTATAAAATCAACAACAAGAATAAGAAATTAAGAAAATATTTAAAAGTTATTTTTATTTGTCTCATTTTAAGCTACACTTCAAAGTTATATTTTTTCAAAACAAATTATAAAAACAATTATCAACAAAAAAATTTTATTTTTACAAAGAAACAAAATTCTTATTTTTGCCTTAAATTTTTTTCATTTTAAATGTGTTTTGTGTTTGGGATATGCCAACTTCAAGCTTAATCTTCCTTGTAAATCAAATTAATTTATCTAATAATTGCCCTTGTCAAGGCTTTAGATTCACACCCGTAAAAAAAATTGAGATCGATTTTGAGATGCCAAAAAAAATATAAAGTCATCTTAAAAAAATAAAATGCTATTTAGATTAAAAAAAAAACTCTTGACTACACCACAACGCTCTTTATACAAACAACAATCTATTGGCACCGTCATTTATACCTGATGATGTAGCTTTGGCACTTTTGCAATTCTTCCTTGCTCCATTATGCTTGACATAAACATTTTCCTATGAAACTAACTTTTTTTTTTTAGTGAGGAAAATACGGTTTACTTTCTTGAATTATGCTTCAATATCAACTTGTCCATTTGACCTTTAAAATTTAACACTTAATCCCTTACGCTTTGATTGGCACATTAAAAAATTCGAATTCATTTCATTTTAGTAAAAATGATTTCATTTCATTTTTAAATGAATTTTTTTGTTTGGGATAAATTATATAAAATATAATTTCATTTCACTTTGAAATAATTTTTTTTGTTTGGATCTTTATTAAAATTTGAGAAATTCATTTCAAATATTTATATTTATAATAGTATCCTTAAGAATGAGAGAGAGAAAATTTAAAGAGAGACAAATATTATTAATAACTTAAAAAATTAAGGGTAAAATTATCCAATAAAAATATCGCATTTAAAATGAAATCAATTCCTATCAAATTCTATTTAATTTCATGATATTTCAAAATGCTAATAATGTAAATAAAATAAAACAAAATCTAAAAAAATTAAACCCAAATATGATTTTTTAATAGAATTCATTTCAAAATGAAATGAATTCTAATTTCAAAGTTTGCCAAACAAGAGGTTAAAATTTTAACTTAAGTAAAATTGCTAACATAATTGTTAGCCATAAACAAATTTTAGAAGTTTAACCCTCTTATGCAAATCAATGTTTGGCTTTTTTATCAGTAAAATCACCAACTTTTGCAGCTATCTCACACTTACAACAATGGTTCTTTTCGGGAAATTATAATAGCAAATTGAGAAAACTTTGTTACAAGTTTTCATTATACAAAATGATGAAATTATTTGACAAATTTAATAAAACAATGGCACAAAGAGATATATTTTCAAACTTGTTCCAAATTAGTTAATAATGCTTTCATCATTCAAATTAGTTAATTTTTTTTCTTAATGATATAGTTCTAATTTTATTTAAATTCCTTTTCACTTATCCTCTTTTATGGAAAATTATCATTTAAAATTACATAAAACACTCTTTAAATATTACTATAGAATTGCTGATAGAAGTTAAGTGTTTAAAGAATTACACATTAACTTTCAAGCAATGTTATATATCAATTTTAACGTTAAATTTATAACCATCATGAATAATAACAATAAATAGAGTTATCTACAAAAGCTATAGGTCAACCTTTTTGTTCTTAGGCTTTTATGAACTTAATGTAATATTCCAAATTAAAATTTCTATAAATGTCAATGCTTGTAATTACTTTTTTTTATTTAGTATTTATTTGGCTGATATTTGTTTTTAAATTCTTTTCTTTTATGGTGATTAGGAGATTTAATTAAAATAATCTTACAATAAATTTTTCATAAGTTTGGAATAATTTTAGTATTTATGGATATAAGGATTTATCAAATAAATCAATTGTATTTCAATAAATTATTTTTGAGAATTGAATTCTAGAATAAAATTATTGTTAAATGGTTATTATTAGGTTAAGGTTGGACTAAATATTTTTATAAAGATCTTTTCTTAAATTAGAAATAGTAAAATTTTTTATAAAATAGTTTATTGATATTTTAATGAATTATTTTAAGAAATTAAGGAATATTCAAATATTTCTTTATGGATTCTTAAATTTATTAAATTATTATAAATATGTATTTATGTATATATAAGCAGAAGAATGAAAATATTTAGCATTAGAATTTTGAGTAAAATCAATTTTTATGAAAACAAGCTTATTAAAACAAAGGAGTGGTTGAGATTTTATAAAAAGAAATGAGCTTAAGGGCCATTTAATTCAAACTGGGGAAAGGGAATAGAATCATAAAGGGAATTAGGAGGAAAGGAAAGGAAAGAAATGGCTTTTGATTGCCCTTGGTTCAAGCAGGAAAAGGAATTAAATATTTTTAATTTACTTTATTAATAATTATTACATTAAAAGATAATTTATTTATAATAATTATTAAAATAACTATTATAATTATTAAAATAATTATTATCTTATTATTTTTATTTTATTTACTAATATTATAACATTGATAATTATTTAATATTAATTGTTACATCCTATTAATATTATTATTATTATTATTATTATTATTATTTCAACTATTATTAATATATTAATAATAATTAATATTATCATAATAATTTTAATAATAATTATTTTTAATATTAATTATTATTTTATTAATATTATTAATTATTAATAATTTAAAAATTATAATATTAGAATTAATATAATATTAATAGTATAATTAAATAATATTATAATATTTATTATTTATTTAGTATTTAACAGTATTTTTTATTTATTAAATAAATATTAATAATATTATTAATATATAATAATAATTATTTATTTAATTATTATTTTTAATAATATTAATTTTAATAACTTAAAAATATTATAATAATAATTTATTTAATATTTAATAAAATTATTTATTTATTAAATAAATATAAATAATATTATTAATATATAATATTTATTTATTATTTATCATAATTATTATTTATTATTATTTTATTAATATTATTAGTTATTAATATTAAAAATATTATAATATTAAAAATTATAATTATTAAAATATTATAATATTATTAATATAATTAAATAATATATTAATATATAATAATTATTTAATAATATTATTAAGAGAAAATAAGAAAAGGAAATGAGATTCTCAAAGGTGTTGGCGGAATCACTATTCCCGGGCTAATCCCATTAAGGAAAATATTAAGGGAAAAATAAAAAAAGAAAATAATTTTTTTTAAATCAAACAAAAATAAAAAAATAAAATTTTATAATTTTCTTTTTCTTTCTTGAATATCCCTAATCAAACCACCTTAGTGAGAAGTACAACATATTTCAAAGCTGTCTTTCCTCTCTCCCTTCTTGTTGAATTTTCGAACTGCAGCACTTTCTATCCAATATAATTTTTGTTTATTTTTCCTTATTATTGTTTTGTTTATTTTACGGACTTACACCAAGAAATTCCAACAGTTTGCCGCCGCCTTCCCTCTCTCTTGGCTAGCCCTAGTTTTTGCTCTCCCCCTTTATTGTTTCTGCTGCCGTCTCAAGTCGTACAGCAACTTGACTCTCTAATTTTTTTTTCTGTTTTCATGATACAACTCAGCATACAGCTCAACCTTTGTCTACATTTTTCTGGTCCTCCTTTCTTATTCTCGTACACAACTCTTTCTCTCCTCTGTTTTTCTTTAAAAAAAATTTCAGCAGTTTCTTCTCCTGCACTCCCCGACCCATACACTACTTATTGTCGTTAAAAGTTGGCAT
Source organism: Sindora glabra (assembly GCA_020226215.1). Classification (NCBI taxonomy): domain Eukaryota; kingdom Viridiplantae; phylum Streptophyta; class Magnoliopsida; order Fabales; family Fabaceae; genus Sindora; species Sindora glabra. The sequence continues at coordinate 23,353 of JAIUCU010000045.1, forward strand.
GGGAAACTGTACCAACTTAACTTTTAATAATGATATAAGTAATTGCTAGAGATTTTAAATTTTTAATGATAATACTTGTCATTACTGACAAATATCATTATTGAAACATTTTGTTTTCCTTTCGTTGAATTCGTAGTGGCACCATTTTATTGTCACTAACTGTATCATCGGTGAAAGTTATTAGATTCTACAATGATGATTAAATATTTATTATTGTTGAAAATATCGTTAATATTAATTTATTTTGTTGTAATGATCATTGATATAGTGTCCTCAATTAATTGGCACCAAATTGTGGTGCTTTAATTTCCAAGGCAATATATAGCAATGATATTATAATTGGTATATGCTCATTTTACACATAAATAAATATTTCAATTTATGTGATTTTCCGCTCATTCTATATTGATAAGAGTATTTTTAAAATATATATATATACTTTTCTTTTTAAAGGATGCACTACACTAATAACAATATCATCATTAAAAATTTATTTTTTTGTCTTACTCTACACAAATCACATTGTTGTTAGTGTAGAGTACTTAAAAAAAATAGCATCAAGGCTATCCACCATATAATTTAATGTTTTATATTGATAAGTGAAAAATGTTTAAAGTGTTTTCATTATAATGTAAAAATATTTTAAAATAATTAAAATATAATATTATAATATTTTAAAGAATATTTGTTATTCCCAAGAATTAATTAAATTTTTTAAAATCACATTCCTAATAATATATAGAATTCCTAAAACTGTTTAATTTTGTGAACTAAATGCTAGTTAGGATTAAAAAGAATGAAATATGTTATGTGCTTAACTCGGTGATGAGGCATGCATGGATGGCACAGACCCATGCAGGCACTGACTCGTGTGTAAAAGTTTATAGGGGCAAATGCCCCACCAATTTTCAAAATATTTTTAAAGTTATATGAGCATTAATTTTATTTTCCTCATTAATTATTTTAATTTGTCTCTATTATTTTTCTTGAGAAGCTTCTAATTACATTAAAGATTCTTAATTGTGTGCAATTAGTTTTATCAAGAATCTCTCATTCTAAATAATTATTAATTATTAATTTTTTTATTATTTATAAACTTCTCCTATACTCTCCCTTTTTTATAGTTTCTTATTTTGTCTTTCTAATTTCTACTATTAAATAAACATTTTCTTTTTTGTTCTCTTTATCTTTATCCTTTTTTTCCATCTTTCAATTCTCCTTTTTTTTTGTTTCTTTATTCTTCTATCTTTCACTAATTTATCCTTTTAATTTCACAATTTTAGTATTACACTTTTTCTAGAGATAAAAAATGAAATTAAAAGTAAAAAATTTGTGTTTCGATTATATAGCTTTTTGTTGTCAAATATAATTTTCATTTTTAATAGTTTTTATTTATTTTTTTAATTTTTTATTTATATATTTTATTTTTAAAAATTCTTATTCTTGATGTTATATTTGTTGGTTGTTTTATAATGCTGCTTCCTTTCAACTCCGTTTGTTTGAATTTTAAATCATGAGCACATTCTATATAGTGTGAGGTTGTTGGTATGGACTTAACAACAGAAACAGCACTAAAATGGCATATTATTTTATTCAGTTCCTATAATTTATCTCAACCTTTTGAAATTAAATTTAAAAGATTGAATTTAATTACAATTTTTAAAATAATATATTATTTTTGCATTATTTTCATTCATTTAAAAGATGATATAACATGTATGACAAAATTTATAAAGTAAATTTGTACATATTTAAAAAATTGATTATTTATAGTAGTCTGTTATTAAATAAATAACTTTCAATTATTTTTTAATTCATTAAACAATTACTTGTAATTATATTATTTTTTATTATTAAAAATAGATAAATTTTTATTATATACATTTTTTACTTTTTGTCGCCACAAACAAAGTTTTCTGGATCTATTGCGGGGTGGAAAGCAACCACGAAGTGCATGACAAAATGGACCCACAGGTAGAAAACTTTTCACGGGGTGGAAAGCGATGTTCTAAACATTTCCGCATTTAACATAAATCCTCTACTACCTATGGCTCTTACTACCCACGCAACATTCCATTCTTTCCGATCTTTAATTTCTCTGATTTTTCCTTGTTTTCCATGGCCAGATTTTAACATAACTAATTATTTATAAATACCTCCCAAACCTAGCTCGTTCTTTTATTCAGTGCTGGAAATACAACCTTACCAAACCACTAAGTCCTAAGACATATCTTAACTTCAATCTTTTCCATTCACAAAAGATCCCCATCTTCAGTTCCATCATTTCGAACATTGAAATGCCAAATAGGTTTGTACAACTTTAATTAAGTTTTATACTTTGATTATTTTTCTATTTTTCTTTGCATCCAATTTTCTAATAATTTCTTTAATTCTCTCTTCATATGTAGTTTAAGCAACGCAGTTCTGGGTGTCTCCCCGGCGCCGAGCACTGTTTACGGCTACGTTACCGGGTTGCTGCTCAGTTTGGTGGCGATAAAGTATCAAGGATCGGACACTAGTCCCTTCGAAGAATATGGTCCAATCATGTTACTATTCCTCATCACCATTTTGGTTTATGTCATTGCACCGACCCATTGGATATGCCATGCAGACAGCGTTGGCAACTCACTCATTTTAAGCTTTTATCTCTGCCATATTTCTGGAGCTCTTTCTTGTGAGTTACTTGTGTTGATTATCATCCCTCCGTTCTGGTGGTTTGTTGTCAATCTCTTCTTGGCATTAGTGGTTCTAGTATTGTTCTTCTTCTACCACCATGTATCCCTGTTTCTCACCTGTCTCGGAGGAACTCGCAGCGTGAATGGACAAAAAGACTCAGGTGCTGTGATGGGAGGGTTGGAAGCTACTGCCTGAAGATGATAGTTTGTTAAGTATTCAAAACTTTGTTCTTCTAGATTCACCTTCATATATACCGTATATAATCAAGCCTGAATAAAAAACTAGTTTATTGACTATGTATCTTGTCTTTCAATTTTGGTCATTTTATATTACACAAAGATTATCTCTTTGTCCGAATATCATTAGCATGACTAGCTACGGCTAGATAGAGGGAGATGATATATAAGTTATTTTTGTTAGAATTTTAATGAGACAATTGGCATATGCCTTTGGGTTTTGTTACGTTGCATTTACTTGCTTCTTATGTAATGAATAACTACAGTGCACCGTTAATGGTATATCTGTACTTTATTAAATTTAGATTTGGTTTTACATCAAATTTATATTTTTTTAAAATCAAATTTGATATATTATATGATTATATATCAATAATTAAATTTATTAATGTACCGAGATATTATTGCATTACTAGTGTATTGTTGTTCGTCTTTTTATATTAATTATAATTAATAAAACACTATCATCGGCCGATGCTATTTAATAACAATTTATTTGTTTTTGCATTACTTCATTGCAATTTTGTATACAACAAGTAAAGTAATAGTTTTCTTTTTATGTTGTTGATTTAGTATAATTTTTTAATATTGATTAAATAACAAAATTATTTATTAATTTTAATGAACATATTATCATAAAATTGATACTTAAATTTCTTTTATTTTTTATCTAATCAGTAATTAGATAAAAATTTTCTTCTCCATACAACAACTGCCGTGGGACAATTGGACGTTCTTGCGGATAAAAAGGCGGAGAAATATTGGTGGAGGGCAGGCGCACAGAGAATACGAGACAAAATTAATAAATTTTCCAACAAAATTATAAAGTACTCGTAAAATTATCCTTAAATTATATAAAATTATGATTTAATTTTTCAATAATAATTTATATAAATGATTTTATCCTTTTGAGAGATGAAATTATATGTACAATTTCGTACAAAAGAGTAAAAATATTTGCATAAATTATTATTTTAAAAAATTATAATTTTATAGATTGCATAGATTATAATATTTTATAGTTTTAAAAATAAAATTGTTATTTTTTCTTGCATTAATATTTAAAAGGGATGACATTTTTTTTCTCTCTCTAAGAAGTCAAAGGGGAAGAGACCCTACTAAAGGAAAATAATACTGCGATGAAGTTGCCCTATGACCGCCGGCACGCGAGCTCGGTGAATAACGCTTCACGGCACCTTAAAATGTGATGTGTAAGGGTGGGAGTTCGATCCCCATCCCACCTCATCCCCTTCCCTGGATCAAGGAAAAAAATTGTAGTATGAGCATTCAGATTCTTCTATCAAAGTAGACTTTTTGTGTGGGTAAAAAATCATAAATTATTATTAATGTATATTTTAACGGTGAATGTTTATTAGATGTTTATAATATTCTTAATTTAATTCAAATAAGAATTTATTATGATGATAAAAATGCTTCCTCTCCAAATAGTTAAGTATCAAGCAATTAAATGAACGACTAACATAGTAAAACATATAAACAATTAACTAGGAAAATTTTTTATTTTAGAACAAAAAATTACCGATAAGAAGAGATGCACTATGAATCATTATGGGTGCGAAAGTTTTCAGTTATATCCTCACAACTTTTTATTTACTGTAATTATATATTATAAACTTTTATCAGAATTTTTACATAATTCTCATGAACAATCAAATTAGTTTTTTAATATTTTAAACTTTTGCTTAATATAAATATTTATAATTTAAAATACTTACTTTGTAAACAATCTCATTTTTATTCTAACACAAAATCTAATTTCTATAAAAAGAAAATTTATAATAAAAAATAACTACTAATTACTAACCATAAAAATTTAATTCAAACGCGGTACATTTTAACCTTCACAAGCTATTTACACAAGCAATCAAAAGAGTTATACACACAAGTACTTTCTTGATTCTTGTATATAGATTACATGTGTATAATTCATGATTTTTTTATGTCTTTTAAATAAAAAGTTGTACACCTTCCATTTCTTTTAAAGTGTCATTTAAAAAAAAATCTTCCTATTTATAAGTCATTTAAGGCAATTAAAATTACATTTATTGTCTTCTATTAAATATTGCCCCTACTATCTAAATAAATGTTCAATAATTTTATTTATTAATTCACTTTTAATAAAAGATATATTAATAAATTATAATTTGTCTCTATTAAAATTTAACTTATTTATTGCATTTCTTAATTCTTGTCTATACCTTAAATCAAACTTAAAAAAATGAGGAGGTATTAAAGAGTATAATTATTTTTTATTACATGAAAAACAAATATAGGGAGAAAACTTACTTGAAACCATGTTAAACTAGTCTTAGTTAAGACAAATTTGCAAATTAAATAATTAGGTAAAAAAAGAGAATAAATTTTCTTCATTTTCTTAAGAAATGAATTATGTGAATTTTAGAGAAAAAAATATGGAATTTATTTTGTTTGAAATTTTCAGTGTCAAAAGAAAAAAAAAGTAATAAATCTCAAAGTAAAATTG
>JAIUCU010000046.1:0-95495 GCA_020226215.1 Sindora glabra
TTAGTTGAATAGAATGAAATGGCAATAATAGAGTCTTTTAGGTTGAATGGGATGAAATAGGATAAAGACGGAGTCCAAATTATTTTTTGGTATATTTACTAGAATATTTTAATAATTATATTTTTAATAATAAAATTTAAAATATGATACTTTTATATTTTTTATAAAAATATTTAATATAAAAAATTAGTAAATTAAAATTTTTATGTTTTTATTTGAAATTATTTTATTAATTATAATTTTGTTGGTAATCTTAAATTATTGAATGAATTATTTATTATTTTTATAATAAGAATATTATTATTTTTAATCATATTTTATATTATTTTATTGTGCTAAATATAAAAATAAAATAAAATATTTATTTTATTTTTTTTGATATCAACATAATTATGAAATAACCATTCCGATTATCATTTCTTCTTCTCTCTTTTCATTTACATTTTCCATTTTCTTTCTTTCTTGTTTTTCTTGCAACCCAGAAGTGTGTTTGAATGAATGTGGAGTAAAATACAAGAGGGAATACTCAATTATTTGTTTGGTATATCTATTAAAATATTTTAATAATTACATTTTTGATAAAATTTAAAATATATAAAAATTAATTATTTACATTTTGGTATAAAATATCTAATTAAATTTTTATATTTTTATTAAAAATTATTTAATCAATTATAATTTTGATAGTAATATTAAATTATTTGATAAATTATTTTTATTTTTAAAATAAAAATTATTATTTTTAATTATATTTTTATTTTATTTTTATATTATTTAATTATACTAAATATAAAAATAAAATAAATAATATTCAATTATCTTTGTCCTTCCATCCTATCAAAGGTGTTGTCTGGATCCCCGCCTTGTCTTTTCAATTTCAGCTGTCCCTATTCCATCTTTCAGAGTCTGAGGATTAAGATTTCTTTCCACCTTAAGAAAATATTTTCTCGTTTTACTTAGATTTATAGTTACAAATAATTAAAATAAAAATTTTATTTGCTTAAGATTAAATGTAATTATGCGTTAAAAATTAATATTTAGTAAAAATATTTTATTTGTTAACATTTAATAAAAATAGCTTATTTATTTAAGATTAAGATTTTATTTTATATAAGTAATTAATAAGTTAACTGATAATTAATAAATTAATTAAAATAATTTAAATTAATTAAAATTATAAATAATATAGAAGGACATATTAATAGAAATAGATATATAATTAAAATAATTTATATTTATTTAAAAATTAATTTATATTAATGTAATTAAGAAGTTTAAAATAAAAATATAATATTTAATATTTAATTAATTATATTTTATGAATTTATATATTTATTTACTTATATGATTTTTATTTCATTATTGATAATAAAATTACAATTACTTAAAATATAATTAGTTGTATTTTATGATATTATTTATTTATTTACATATATATTTTTATATATTTATAATTTAAAATTAGGATATAATTATGTTAATTTAAATTAATTATATATTATAAAAAATTTAGATTTATATGATAAAGGATATGAGTTATAAATTAATAAAAAAATAAAGATAAATTTAAAAGAAATATTAATAAAAAATAATATAAATTTGAAAAAAATTTGACGAGATAGTAGTTCATAAATTATAAGTTATTTCAAGTAATTTATGAAATTAGCACTTATTTTTTCAATAAGGTAGTGTGAGAAATATTTATAAAAATTAGTTTATAATTTATTGAAGTCAATAAAATTATAAATTAGAAATGGAAATGGAGCTTAAATATGGCTGTAAAAAATAACATTTAATAAAAAAAATTATTTTCGTGATTATATACAGGATAGCAATGAAAAGTAGCATTCTTTATTTTAATGGCAAGTTGTTTTCCCTTATTATTATGAGATTATGCATTAATTACAAAGGACATAGGTCACAGATATTATACACGGATTGCAATTTGAAAAATTACTCACTTGTTATTTTATGGTTTTGTGGCTTTTTTTTTCCCTTAATCGTGCATGGCAGGTTTGGAGTACATTGTGTCTGATAGAATTTTTGAGGCTCTGCCTCCAGAGGAGCAGAAGCTTTGGCATTCTCATGCTTATGAGGTTCAAATTTTAATGGAACATTTTCTGCGATTTTTGGCCTTTATTTTTGTTGGAAATGTTTCCCTTAAGAAGAAATGTGATGGTGCAGATCAAATCAGGTTTGTGGGTGAATCCTAGAGTCCCAGAGATGATTGCAATGCCAGAGCTTGAAAATCTTGCCAAAACTTATGGCAAATTCTGGTGCACTTGGCAGGTTGATAGAGGTATATAGCTTGCAAATTAACTATTTTGTTGGGAATAGTTGTCGTTTTCATGCATATTGCGAATCATATATGTATAATCTTTTCCAATTTTATTTTTGATGCATAAAGGGTTAGTTTGGCATTAAATGTTTTGGAATCAAATTCATTTCATTGATTTTAATTTATTTATAAATAAATTTTATTATTTAAAAATTATTTCAAAAATAATTTTTTTAACTTATTAAAAAATAAATAAAATTTAATTAAAAGGTAATTTTTGACGATATTATAGTAATATAATATTAGAAAAAGTGTAATTTTTATATAATATTTATTTTAGTTTAAATAAAATGAAATAAATTTTAATAAAATATTTTAAATTTAATTGATTTTATAATGGTACAAATGTAATTAAAATTAGAAATGTAAAGAAGATGAAATGAAATTTCATTTTACTTAAAATTAAACATCATTTTAAAATGAAATCTATTTGAAAATAAGATTGCGTTTGCTAAATTTAAATGGCATAAATCTATAAGAATTTAAATAGAATAAAATGAAATTTCATTCTACTTAAAGTTAAACACTGTTTGAAAAAGAAATCTATTTGAAAACGGGCTATCCCAAACGAAATAAGGAGGAATGTTTCATTCTTAAAATGTTTTTCATTTTAATTAAATGTTTCTAGTTGCTTTGATTTTCAAAAGTTGATAATATTACAATTTCTTGTTAACATATAGAGTAAAAATTTGGTATATTAGCTAGCAATGTATTAAGTTTAAACTTTTTCTTTACAAAAACTCCATAATTATTGATTATAGTTTAGGAAAATAAGGTAACTGTTATATAAAAAACTTTTTAATAAATTTTTTTATCTATTTTTATTATTTTTTATTGATTTACTGAACAAACACAAGGTAAGTAGAAGGACTACAAATATTCAGGGTAATTTACACATCCACACTTATTCTCCTTTTATAATTAAATTAAATTTCAGTAATATTTGATCAGCCAAATAGTTTAATAAAAATGAAATTAACCAAAAGCCGACTATTTAGTATTCATTTATTTTGATGTAATAATTAGTTTGTGAAAACTGAGAAAACACAGGAGATAAGCTGCCACTGGGTGCACCAGCTCTAATGATGTCTCCACAGCCAGCAATTCCAGGGGTGGTAAGGCCAGAGCTGCTGAAGAAGAGAGATGAGAAGTACAACATAAGCTCGGAGAGCATCAAGAAGTCAAGGGTGGAGATTGCAGAACCAGAGATGATAAACCCTTTGGCAGATTATTGGAAGACTCATAGAAAGGGCTTTGCCATTGACATTGAGGACACTGAGATGAAGAAAAGTGCACCCTTTCCTTGAACCTATCTTAATTTTATATCTATGGCCATGAGTGCCTTATGAGTCAATAAATCAATATATACGTTTGCAAGTACTTGGTTCTTTACAGTCATGGGTAGTTACGATGTAATTTGTGGCATATATTACTTTTAGTTTATAATATACTCTTTTTCTCAAATTTTCATTTTAAGAGTTTTGTTTGATGATTTATTAATAATATTTAAAATTTAATATTTTATTTATTAGATTACTTTTTTATTTATTATTTGTGCATTTTTAGAAATATATAATTTATCATAATTGTTAATTTTTTAAGACATAAATAATTTTCATTTTTTTAAAGGTGATGTGAGTAGTTTTCCCTATAGCCAAAGTGGTGTTAAAATGTGTGTAACTCATAGGTTAGTCCCCCCCCCCCCCAATTATACAAAATGCAAATTCGTAACTTATATATATATATATATATATATATATATATATATATATATATATATATATATATATATATATTTGAAATGTAAATAAAAAATATTTATAATTTTATAAAAAAAGTTGTAATTTTATCTTATTAAAACTTTGTAAAAAATTATTTTTACGATATTTTCTTCTATGCACATGCGATTTAACTTTTCTTCCTGCTGATCTGACGCATATATAAATTTGTCCTGGTTATATATATATATATATATATATATGTATGTATGAGTTAAACTTTTAAATAAGAATCAAAATATTATCATATTTTAATTTATTTCATGATTTTTGCGTACATAATTCTTTTGTTATATAATTAATTAATAGAAATAAAAATTAATATACATATATATAATTTTAATTAAATGCTTAAAAATTAACTGTAAAATTATGTGTAAAAATAAATAAAATAATATAATGTTGTAATTCTTATTTGAAAATTTGTGAAAAATTATAAAATGAAAAATTAAGTAGATAGTGACTAAAAAATCAACTGTAATATTATGTGTAAAAAATAAATTAACATAATATAATATTGCAATTTTACTTTAAAATTTATAAAAAATATAATTTGATAAAATGAAAAATTAAATAGATAATGAGTATTAGTTATAAGTTTTATATAGTTTAAAATTGGTAATAATATTAAAATTTTCAAAATTGATTGAGAAAAAATTCAACGGAAGTATTTTTTTTATATTTTTCCCTAGAATAAATAATTTGCTGGTGAACATGCTGACGAAGGTTCACGAGGAATTCTCATTCAATTGACCAAAATATTTGCTTCACGTTTATATAAATTTTTTTCTCTGCTTCTTGGGTTGCCAAATTGGTTTGTGTTTGTGATTACATCTATCCTCTAATTAACTTCCAGCTGGTTGTTCCATGGAATCTTCAATTAGTTCTTCTTGCAGCTTGTCCAAAGCATATTAGCGGAGTATGTTCTTCGATCGTTTTAACAAACATTAATGCTTTGTTTGAATCTTTTCCATTAGAATTTATTTTATTTCAATTGATCTCATTTCAATTCATTAGTAAATGGATTTTTATTATTTGAAATTGTATTCAAAATGAATGATTTAATTCATATGGAAATGATTTTTTAATTTGAAATATATTGACAAATGTATGCATTTTAATTGAAAAACAGATTTTTATGGTATTACGTAAATAAAATTTTACAATGTTGATAAAGTTTTTTTTAATATCACATGCGTGTTATGAGGCAATTGAAATAAATTTTATGGAAATATCGATAAATTTGAAAGTTTTATAATTACACAATCAGAATCAAAATTTAAACGAAATGTTGTTTCACATAAATTAAAACAGCACTTAAAAAGAAATTGATTTAATTTTCCATTGATAACTATAATTCTCCTCTTGATCTGTGCTCCGTGTTTCTGTACAGTGAAAGCAGAAGAATGAAGGGACAAAACATGGACAAGAAAACTATGGGAGGAGATGTGGCAGATGCTGAAGCAAAGATGAAGCCTCAATTATCTTCTTCCCAACTACCGTCTCTTGCACGTAGATACAACCAAAATTCTTTTAATGCCTTCATTATTCTATCATGATTTTAAAATTCGGTTTTTGATGACTTTCGCAATCATTTTTTTTTTTTTTTTTAATAAATATTACTGATTCTTCACAATACAATAGGAAGTTTAACTAAAATCAAAGTGTTACGGTAGAGTTAGAAAATTTTCCATCTATAATTAGACAATTGTTAACAAAATGCAAAAAGAAAACCACATGAGGTACCCAATTAGAAATGTTAAATAAATATAAAGTTCTAATTTAAAAGTTTTAAATTAAAAGAATTTGATTATAAATTAAGTGAAATTATATAGAGTAGTAGACTAATTTAATCAAAATTAAAGGTATATAAATGCAATAATTCTTATTATCATACTGTTGTGATTGCATGATGAAATGAAATAATGTACAACAAAATACGTATGATCGTAGTTATTGCATTGCAAAATTAAATTTTGACGGTATAATTGAATAATTCCTAAAATTAAACGAACAATTTTTCAATTTATTAATAATAATAGGAAGTGATACTGAAAATTTAAATATGAGAACTATGGTAAGATTAAAATTTTTTTGCACATAGATAGCACTCTGCTGATATGGTTTAACATGTAAAACTTTGATACATTTTATATTTGTATTTGGGTCACAAAACTTAAAGAAAATCAGGTCATTTTATAAATTTTAATTTTAATTTTTTAGAGGGAAAGAATGGATCATTTGTCTTTTATTTATAAACTGCTAATAGGTTTTCATCTGTATGAACCAATTACTAACAAATCTCTTAGTAAAATGATAATAAACATCTAATTAGAAATAAAAAAATGTATAATTAAGGATTCAATTTAAAGCTTTTAAATTGCAGGGCTTAAATAGAAATTAAGCAATACTATAGGTGGCTGTTAAATAATTTAACCTTTAATTTTTAAATTTTCTAATATTTTTTGGACTTTCAAAGAATTTGGATGACATGTTCTGAAGACAAAGGGCAATGATAGAGGGTAAACTAAGCTTTTCCTAAATTATTTTTTTGACCAAAATTGAAAAAACATCTTTCGTAAATTGATAATTATAATTTTTCTATACACCAGGGTGTGGGATTGAAGGAAAAATTTTTTGGTTCTGCAACGCTCTTGGAAGCAAGAACACCAACTATAAACCAAATTATGGAGGCACCGGCTGATCCTAATACTCAGATAGTAGGGTAACATTGTTCACATGAAAATGTTACGTACAAGGCTGCCTCTGTGCGCCAGAAGAGCAGATCGAGATAAAATGTTTGATGGCAACTGTGACAAACAAGCCCAGCATTAAAAGGACTCAACATTAAACTGCAGGTGGTTTGAATTTGACATTGGAGGAGAAATCAATAGCTAAAAGGGTAGACTTTTGCATGACAGTATGAAAATGAAACCGAAAAGTCTTGTGGTACTTTATGGTCACTAGAGTGGCATTGATTTGGGAAAACTAGGAATCCCATATGAAGCAGGTCACAGTGGCCGCAAGATATTGCTCACATCTGCAAACGGAGAGGTCTTATCCAACCAGATGCATACAACAACAACAAAGTTTTATCCCATTAAATGAGGTTAGTTACATGAATCATACGATGCCATTAGGTTCTATAAAAAATCAGATTTTTAGTGATATTATTTATCAAGAGATCCCTTTTTATAACTTTCTCTAATGTTCTTTTTGGCCTCCCTTTGCACTTTTTCATAAGGTTAAAGATCATATAATTAACTTTTCTTACTGGTACTTCCAATGGCCTTTTTTGTACATGATCAAACAATCTTAACCGATTTTCTATTATCTCCTCCTTAATAGGTGCCATGCTAATATACTCTCGTATGTATTCATTTCGTATCTTGTCCTTTCTTTTATGACCATATATCCATCTTAACATTTTCATTTTTGCTACCCTCATTTTTTACACTTGTTGTTCTTTTAAAGGCTAACATTCACTACCATAAAGTATAATTGGTTATATAATGATTCGATAAAATTTTCCTTTAAGCTTAATAGGTACTTTACAATCACAAATAACTCCAGATGCCTTTCTTCATTTTAACCATCTGATTTATATCTTGTATGTGACATCTCCATCAATTTTCTATCACTTTGTAAAATAGATCCCAAGTACTTAAATTTAGATATTTACGATATGATATGCTCTCTAATTCTTATCTCAAAATTATTTCTATCCTACTTTTTGTTAAATTTACAATGCATATACTTTGTCTCATTCCTATTTAAGCAAAAACTCTTTGATTCCAAAGCTTGTCTCCAAAGCTCCAATTTATAGTTAACCTTTTCCTGCAAATCCTCAATCAAAACTATATCATTTGCAAATAGTATACATTTAGGGATAGTTTCTTGGATGTATTCTTGTATGTCCCTAGTAAGTACATCTAAGACTAAATTAAATAAGTAAGGATTCAAGGCTGAATTCTGATGTAAACCTATCTTTTTAGTAAAATCTTTTACCTTTCTTTTGGGAGTTCTTACACTTGTAATTACTACATCGTACATGTCCTGTATAGTTTGGATATATGCAACACGAACTTTTTTCTTTTCCAGAGCCTTCCATAACACTTCTCTTGGTACTTGATCATGGATTTTTTCTAGGTTAATAAAAACCATATATAAGTCTCTTTCTTTACTTTGATACCTTTCCATTAACCTTCGTAGAAGATAAATAGCCTTTGTTGTAGACCTTCTAGGCATAAATCTAAATTGGTTCTCTGCAATCCTAGTTTCATCTCTTAATTTGTACTCAATCACTTTTTCCCATAGTTTCATAGTATGACTTATAAGTTTTATCCCTCACGTTCTGGATATCTTCTTTGTTCTTATCTATAGGCACCAAAATGCTCCTCCTCCACTTGTTTGGCATTTTCTTAAACCTCAAAATCTCATTAAATAACTTGGTGAACCAAAAGATACCCTGCTCTCTTAAACATTTCCAAACTTCAATAGGAATACCATCAAGATCAATGACTTTACCATTATCCATCCTTTAAGAGCTTCTTTTACCTTTCCAACTTGAATTATGCAATAATAAGCTAAATTTTGTTCGTCCTTTTGGGTTTCTAATCCTTCCATATCCTTAGTCATTCCTTGCTCATCATTGAAAAGCTTATAAAAGTACTTCTCCTATCTCTCTTTGATATCTTCATTTATGAGCAGAACTTGTCCTTCTTCATCTTTAATATACCTTACTTGATCCAAGTTTCTTGATTTTCTTTCCTTATTTTTGGCAAGCTTGTAAATCTTTTATTCTCCATTCTTAGTTCCTAGATCTCGATAGAACTCCTCAAAAGCTTTAGATCATACTTCGCTCACTGTCTTTTGGTCTCATTTCTAACTATTCGACACCTTTCCTAATTTTTGGCATTGTCACACACATGTAAGGCCTTAAAACATTCCCTTTTGGTTTTAACCTTTTCTTACACACTTTCATTCGATCACCAAGATTTTTTATCTCTTGGTCCAAAACCTTTTGATTTACCTAAAACTATTTTAGCAACCATCCTAACCCTCATAGCCATCACATCCCAAATATGGTTGGCACTTCCTTGTGCTTTTCAATTACCTTTCTCCAATAATATTCTCTTAAAAGCCATATTTTTCTTATCCTTGAGTTGCCACCACTTGATCCTTGAATTTATAACTTGTTCTCTCTTCTTGATACAAGTTTTAAAAATGAATATTGAGGACCAAAACCCTATACTGTGTAGTAAGGATTAAGGCTCTCTCCTGGAATCACGTTGCAATCTTTACAAATTCTTCTATTTGAGCTCCTTACCGAAAAGAAATCAATTTATGATCTTGAAGTTCCATTTTTGTACGTGATTAGATGCTCCTCTCACTTCTTAAACAAGTGTTCGCAATCTTGAAATCATACGCCATCAAAAAATGAAGAATGGATTGCCCCTCCTCATTTAGCTCTCTAAAACTAAAACCTCCATGCACTCCTGAAAAATGCCTTGCCTCACTACCAATATATCCATTTAAATCCCCTCAAATGAAAATCTTTTCTTCTTGTGAAATTTCTTGAACCAATCCCTCTAAGTCTTCCCAAAACTCCTCCTTCAAATGTGTATTCAATCCTACTTGTGGTGCAAAGACATTAATAATATTGATAGTCTCCTATGCAACTATTAGTCTTAAAGATAAGATTCTATTTCCCGTCCCTTTTATATTCACCACATTCTTTTTCCAATTCTTATCTACAACAATACTAACTCCATTCTTTGCTCTAAATTTCATTGTATACCATAGTTTAAATCTTGTAGTGTAAAGCTCCTTAACTCTGCATACCCAGAAGAATTTCTCAATCTAACACTCTCTCCTTGGCAAGGCATCTTGTGTTCTATACAATTTGTGGGTTGTGTTCTTCTTCCGAGATTATTATTATTATTATTATTATTATTATTATTATTATTATTATTATTATTATGTAAGGAGCTTATGTGAGAAGATAAAAAGTCGGATGTCAAAAATTTCAGTGCAAAAATAACAACACTCTAAGGTTTTGTTTGTTTTATTGAAAGATATTTTTCATAGAAAAATCTTATTTATTTATACATAAATGAAAGTGTGATATATTGCTTTTTGTACTTTATATTTTATGATTAAAAAAATAATATTTATAGTCATGATAATAAAAAAATAATTTTGATTTTGAAAAAGAGGTCTTTCTTCAAAAATTTTTTATATTTAATATTGAATATATATAATATTTTTTATCATTTTATTATCTTATAAGTACATCTATGTGAAGTATATTTCTCGTCAAAATAAAAAAAATTAATCCATATATATTAATTTATTGTAGTGATTAATCAGATAAATATATTTCACAAAAGAAAATTAACATCAGAACAAGCGACTTTTTCTCAAAGTAGATGTTTATGACAGTAAAAAGGCCTTCTGGGAAGCTCTCAAAGTAGTGACAGTTTGCTATGACCTGTCATAGGTGAGGTGCTTCAGTTCATGAATTTCCCAATACGTTGAAGAATTATGCAGGGCCAATTTATTACTGCATTTTCCTGCAAAGTAGTAGTTAATGGTTCAAAAACTTGGTCCATTTTCACAAGCAAAGGCCTTCTATGAGGAGATCCCTTTCTCCTTGTATTTTCAATAAAGACTCAAATATTCTGTGCTGCATATGCTATTTCATAAAAAAGGACTCTACATATCTGTGGGATCAAAAGAGCCAAAACCATAATTTTACGGATTGGATCCATGTATTTCTTCTCTTTCAATTTCTTTCAATTTTTAAAAAATTTTGTAGAAGAAAATTTAGATAAGCAAAATATTAACAGTATAAATAAGCAAATTGTAATACTTGAATATATATATAAATTAAATAGAAATAAATAAAATTAATGGTAGGTAAAATATAATTTTTTTCATTTTTTTCCTGTCTTCGGCCTTCCCTTTGGTAACCGTTTCTCTCACCACAGCTTCCTTACTTACTAAAGCCAGCCAAGTCAGCCTTGTAACCGTAGAACAACATCGGATGATGGTTCTACTTCGCGTAAATAACTAATAAAATAATTAATAATTAATAAATTTATTAATAATTGATTAGTTAATTATATAAGAAGTATTTTATAAAATTAAATATTGTATTCACTAAGATATATTAATAAAAATAAATATATAAATTAAAATAATTCATATAAATAAGGGATATAAACCGTAAATTAATAAAAAAATAATGACATATTTAAAAAAATTTGAAGACATAATATGCTATAAGTTATAAATTATTTAAAATAATTCATTAAATTAAAATTTATTTTTTTATTAAATTAATATATGAAATATATTTAAAAATTAATTTATAATTTATTGATTAAATTAATAAATTATAAATTAATTTATTTATTACGTAAACAGGGCGTAAAAGAGATCATTCCTTTCTATCACAAAAAATGCAAATATATTCACATAGCTCTTTCTAATTATTTCCATATTCTTCTTCATTGATTCCGATACTACTACCATTCTCTATTTGTAAGATTCAAGAGAGATCATAATTCAGAAAAATCAAAGATGGGATAAAATTCCACAAAAACAATTGTGCGAAAATTACACACATGTTGATCAAACTCAAACTTTGGATTCGAATGGCCGCCAATCTGCCACGTAAATTCAAGTCGAAGTGAAAAAGCTTGGTTCATTGCTGGCATCGTGTTGTGATGTGGAATTTACTTCGAAGACGGCAACCCAAAAAAGAATCAGATGGAGCTGTGAGGCAATTTGACGTTCAACAGAGAGGATTTAAGCATGACACCGAAGAGAGAGAGAGGGGGGGATGCCGAAAGAAAGAAGATACTGCAAAAATTGAGGAAAGCAAAAGACAAAAAGAAATAGGAAAAACATTAGAGACAAAAGATAATGTGGACACGTTGATCCACTATTTTATACAGCCTACCCCCACCATATCACATAAGCTTTCGATGCGCCACTTTACCAATTCTGTCAATTATGATGTATTTATATATTAATATACTATTAAATTTAATTATAGAATCAAAACTAATTACTTTATATATTAGCTAAAATTGAATAATAATTTAAGAGAATTAAACGTGATCTATTTATATTTTAAAAGACAAAAAATATATTTAAAACAAACTTAACCTATGTGGTACTTAAAATAAAATAAAATAAAATAAAATAACAATAAACTTAAATATCTGATATATTAGCTTGTTTAGATCTTGTGCTCGGCATCAAACACAATCATTTATTTTGAGACCTATAATTATTATGTTGGAACTCACTACTTTAGAATGAAAAAGATTTCTATATTTATCTATTTCTAGAATATTTTACACTACCAATTCTTCAAAGAATGAAAAGGATTCAAATTCTTGTTTTTAACTGCGGAATTACGGTTGCAATATAGCAACATTGGTGCTTTCCACAAGTGCAATTCTACTGGAACGATCATTCTCATGTTGATTTACATAGGCATGTCTTCTCAATTCACCTATGCAATTTATAACGATCTTAAGATCAAAAAACAAAAAAGTTCTGGAAGTAAGAAATTGAGAAAATTAATACCACTAAGAAAACGGTGTTAAGAAAATCACCAAAATTTACTTTCTACCTTAGCGCGTCCTATCATTTATTTTTGGCTGGTCCTATCAAAATGAAGGGCCAAAATATAGTGTTAGGAGTGTTGGTGTTATCCTAATCTTTCATCTTCATTATTAAATATAATGCATTTTTTCTCCGTAAAGCTGATTTGTTATTTTTATCTAACAAGAGGATGAGGGTTGGAAATTCCTATGATATAAATTTCTTCCAACATGTGAAAAATAAATAGATATTTGTTGCAGTCTTGTGTCGACAGCAACAATGCATTTAGAATTGCTCTATCGCTGGTTTGGTTGCTGCAGCTGGATTGTGGACAAAAAGAAATACAATGTTTTCTTTGGTTGCATACTCATTTCAGTATTTAATTAATGTGGATTTTCAATCAATTTTATATGTGAATTCTGAACGATGATATATATATATATAATATTAACCTTTTTTATATTTTAGTATTCTTTAAAAAATTATTGAATCAATTTAGACTGTTATCAGACCTGCCGGTGTAGATACAACATATATTATTTTTATATATACTATTTATTTAAAATATAGATTTAGGAGACAGAGATACCTAGGAAACTTAGTAAGGAAGTTGTCATTCACTTGATCCAGTAACTTAAACATCTTCATATTACCGTTTATTAAAAGGATTTATCAAATATAGTCTAACTTCCTTCAATATTCAAAATTAGGAGAGACCTAGTAGTCCATTATCAGTAATAAATGTGAATAAATACAATTTCAAAATTTGGAAATGCATTTTTATAAGATCAGATGTTTGTTATGAATTCCATGAATAAAACAATTTAAAAATATAAATGTAATTTGTATTTGTAGTTCTTCCAATTATTATTTGAATTTGTTTAATATTTGTATGGGTTAATTATAATGGAAGGCATCACAAATATCATTTTGTCTTTACATTACTTAAGAGGATAAGATTGGAACTTAAATGAATATTAGGAGAGTAAAAATGTTTTTTGCCACTAGAAAATCGTTCACATCGGGGGAGTAACTTTAGTTTGTCTTTTGCGCAGCACGATAGAATGAAGTTGTCATTGGTTCCACAGAGAGAACACCAACTCTCAACCACATTATGGTGGACCTTACCGACCCTAATGTTCACATAATGGGATTGCATTGTTTAAATGAAGATGGAATCGAAGCTATTGACAGTCTGCTGGAGAGAGTTCGCAGAAGAGCTGAAGGAGATAATATGTTTGATGTGATTCTCAAGGCCACCATCACAAATAAGCCCGATATAAAAAAGATTCAAAGTGAAATTGCAAATGGATTGAATTTAACGTCGGATGATAAATCTATATCTAAAAGAGCTAGAATTTTGCATGATTGCATAAAGGTGAAGTAGAAAATCCTTGGGATGCTTTGTGAATTCCAAAGGGCATTGATTTGGAAAGAGTAGGAACTCCATGCGGAGCAGATCACAGTGGCTCTAAGATATTGTTTACATCTACGAGTCAAGACGTCTTATCCAAAGAGATGCGTACCCAAAAGAATTTCTCAATCTGATTCTCTCCTTCGAAAGGCGCCTTGCGTTGAGTTGAGGATTATTTACACTGTAATGATTGCTGTTCTTAAGTTATTATTTTGTCAATCCTTTAATTGAAATTAAATCTCCCGTTTCCCAATGGGTTAATGCACTAAAATATATATATATTTTTCTCTATGGCAACAGCGGTTAAAAGTGGTTGACTATACTAAAAGAAATGTTGCATGTAATATAAATGGTTTTTGACCGTGGCCTAAACTCAAGTTATCTATTCCTTTAGACAGCGATTTTTTCCGATTTCTGACAACGACTGTATATGACAATACATTTTAACTATTGCATATCGAAGATATAGGAAACTACATTTTGTAGTTGGTGCTTTCTATGATATCCTTCGGATTTTAGAATTTAGGATAATATGACAAAATTTAATTTATTGGATGAGATAATTAAGAGACTTAATAATCTCATATAATGACCTGAATTTTGCTATATTACCTTAAGTTTCAAGCCTCAAAAGCTTCCCTTTGTTGTTATTAAATATATTATAGGCAAAATTTAAAAAGGTATTGCTCATAGAATTATAAGCAACATGTTGGAACCGTTATTTATAATATCACATGTAATGATTTTTTTTTATTGTTACAAAAGATATTATAAGCAACAATTAAAATTTGTCGCTGAAAGAATTATAAGCAACATGTTGAAACCGTTGCTTATAATATAGTAGATAACAATTTTTTCCGCTAATGCAAATTATAAGCAATAGTTAAAAAATGTTGCTTAAAGAATTTTAAGGAACATTTTAAACTGTTACCTACAATATTATAGGCAATAATTCTTTTTATTACTAAATTACTATAAGCAACGCATAGAAGTAATATTTTTAAAGCTACTTTATACGTCGTATTTATTTTTAAATCATAAAAATTAAGCCTTCATTTCATCAAATACTAACCAAGTGCACACATAACACGTTGTTTTCAATTTTAATTTCATAAACAAATTTCCTGAAGAAGTCCATTCAACAAATAATATTTAAAGTGGAAACAAATTGTCAGGTGCATATTACGTATTATATTAAGTTATTTTAAATAATTTTTAAATATCAAATTATTTATAAGTTTTGATTTAGTGTAATAATTATAATTGTTGCATCTTATTATTTAAATGAATAGACTTCTGTATTTTCATAAGGTTTGGACTAATTAAATGTTAGATGAAAGATATGCACTAGATTGAAATTAATAGAAAACCCATACGAAAATATAGGGTGTTTGCTCATTTAAATTGTCAAATGTAATAAATTACTGTATTATTATATTGAACCAAAATTTATAAATAATTTAATATTAATAATTATTTTAAAACAACTCTATATAATAGATTATGTGTCTAAGAAAATTTCCAAACTTTCGCCCCACCCTACCATTCCTGAATTCATATACGATTTCTTGTTTTATGTGATCCAATGGATCCATCCGAGTGTAATATTATTATGATTCCTGTTGTATTAATTTTCATGTACAGAAGAAAGCCAATGTAAACGCATAGGCGTTAGAAAATCCGACAAAAAAACAGGGGCTGTTTTGGCATCTGCTTTAGACCAACGACTACCGATGGATCTAAGAATTAAGGTTAGTAGGTAGAAAATTATGTGAATTTTCAAACGATATAGAATTATGTTTCAAAGCATTAAAAAAAAAAAAAGGTTTCCACATGTATCCTTGTATTTTCTGTAAAATATGTTTATATTTTTTTACTACTTATTTTAATTAGAAGTTCGAATTCTTATACAAAAGAAATTGTTGAGGTTTTTTTATGCAACTTCAATCGATAAAATTGAAACAAAATAACAATTTTATATAAAAAATTATGGATTCAAGACAAAGTTACAAATTATATATATATCATACTCATAAAGAACTGCAATTAAAATCTCTTATTATGTATTGACTTATTAGACTCAAATTTAAATCATAAAACTCTTTTTTTTTTTATCATAACAATATCATCAATCTAAAGATAAGATAAAATAACTTCACATTATAGTTATTCTCGACAAAAGCTCGTATAAAAAATTATTGAATGATGAACTAATTATTAATGCCATTAAAATAAATACATATGTCAATACAATCAAGTTATTCAATGGAATAAAAACAGCACTTATTTCATTCATTCGTAAGTCATTAGGATAACTTTTAGCAGCAAGGGATTTGGATTGTTTGTTGAAGGTATTCAATTCAGATCTCTTATTCTAGATACAATTTATTTTTCATTTTTTAATAGTTCAATTTAATTGAAATCAGTTCCACTTATTCATTAACCGTCTGACTCAAATCCTATATTGCATTAAAAAAAAAAAACTGTGTTTGTAGGTGTTATATCAATTTTTTTCAGTAAACAAGTGTTATATTATTTTGAGTTAAAGGCTATATTTAGAGCAAGTAGTTGATGAAAAAATAATACTATGTTTGCAGTTTTTTTTTTCTTTTTTCCTTTTTTGTAAATAGGCGTTATATCATTTTGAGTTAAAGGCTATATTTAATATAAGTAACAGATGGGTGGCAAGCTTTCTTATAGTTAATAGTTAATTTAATAAATTAGTTGATTACATTAGAAGTTTTTACTAATATTAGCTCTTGAATTAATTAAAAAGTGTAAATTGATATAAAAAGATATGTTAATATAAATAGATATATGAATTGAATTAATTTATATTTATTTTGAGATCAAGTTATATTAATACAATAAATATATTTAAAATAAAAATATAATTATCTAAAGAAAATTAATTATATTTTGAATATTATTTATTTGTTTATGTTCTTATTATTAATTTATTTACCATTTAAATAAGAATATAGTCATTTAAAATATAATTAAAGGCATATAATATTAATTAATTTAAAAAACTTGATAAGCTATAAGTTACCTAAAGTAATTTATTAAATCATAACTATTTTTTTTCAAATAAGTTAGCGAAGTAAACACCTTTAAGAGTTAAATTATAATTTATTAACTAAGTTAATAATTTATAAACTAACTTATTTATTATGCTAAATACAATCAAAATGTCACTCATATTATATTTCAGCAACCCATTCTTTAATTTGCTTCAACATATTGAAGAATATACCAAAGTTACATTATCATTAATTGCAAAGAGGTGAAGGTTAAAACAAAAGTAATTTAAAATATTTAATGTTAACATTAAAATTTTTTAAAAAAATAATCGATAATCAATGTCAATTCTTTATTATATAAATACCAATCGAGTACTAGTAATATAAAATTTCAAATTTTCAACTGTCTTATAATTAAAGGAGGAATGTAATTTATCATTTAATTTTGGTGGATTCAAATTATGAAATTTAGTGGTTACATCTATATAACACTATCTAATGTATTTTATATAAAATGGTAAATTGTATTTTGGTGGCATTTGATAAGCTTGTTTTCAAAGAGATGCTAGCATTAGATTTTCTTTTAAAGAGGTGTTAATTTATGAATTATAACTTTTATGTTTCCAAATTGCCCTTTTTCAATTAGGTGCCATTCTCACTTATTTCATGTGACACATTTATATTTTCTAAACGCATTGTGGTTTACAAATTGTTGATTGATCTCATTGTTGATTGCCTCTATTTTTTTGATCACCTTTTATTGGTCTCCTCTATTTTCTGATTACATTCGCTTTTGTTAATCATCTTTGTTTTTCCGATCGCATTGTTACCAAGTATTTGTGATTTTTTTTCCAATGGAACAGTGCCTATTGCTTATATGTAAGTGTAAGGTTGAAACTGTGGTATTGAAGATTAATACTGGAATAAAATATGATGATTTAGTTCGGATAATGTGTGTAAATTTTAAGGATTTGTTTCCTGATGATTTTTCCCTATCATATTCTCTTCCTGGCCATCCTATTTGTTTACTAAGGAATAGGTCAGAATTAGATAATATGATTGACTTGGTTAGAGTTCTAGATTTGAAATATTTGAATATGAATGTTAATATTGGTTCAAGCTTTACATCACATTGACTTTGTGATGGTGTTTCTATTTCAGAAAGACAGGTTATTATTTTTAATGTTACAGAGTGTGATGCTACTTTAGTTCCAAGTTTGTGTTCTTCAAACAATGAGAGGCTTTTATTATCCGACTCATGATTAGGTGGAGTGAGCCACGTTGGTAAAAGATTTCTTGGTGGTGTTGTTGAGTTTAGGAATGCATTGTGCAAGTATTCAATTGAAAGAGGTTTTTTGTTTAATTATGTTAGGAATATAGAAATGAAGGTGACAACTGTGTACTCAAAGAAGCATGAGGCAGGTTATGAGTGGGTTGTTATGGCTTCATTGTCTAAGGTGAATGGCTGTTTCTATATTAAGAAGTTAGTGAATTATTACACTTGTGGTCTTGTGTTAAATAATTCAACTTCAAGAAGGATGAGTTCCAAATTGATTTTTGAATTGGTGGTGGGTTTAATTAGGGGATCCATATCATTGACAACCAGTGAATTTGTAAATCATTTTCAAAACAATTATGGATTAGCAATTCCTTATTACAAGGCATGGCATGCAGTGGAGAAAGCAAGGGATATGGCATTTAGTGATTTTGATGAATCCTTCAAATAAATTAGTTAGTATGTATTTGCTATGAAAGAAGTGAATCCTAGTAGCTACATTATGGTAGAAGTGGATGACAATTATAGGAGATTCAAAAGGATGTTTGTTGCATTTCGTGCTTGTATTGAAGGATTTATGTTTTGTAGACTACTTTTGTTTATTGATGAGACTTTTCTGAAGTCCAGGTTTAAGGGGTTATCCTATCAACTATGAGCAAGAATGACAATCAAGGTGAGTAGTTTTTGAGTCAAGAACAATTCTATTTAGGCCCTTTGGTTAGTCTTACTATTTTTCAAGTTAAATAGTAACATGGCATCTCTTGTTACTGTTTGGTCTAGAAATAGTAATATGGAAAGCCTTTTATTTTTTGCCTTTTCTTTTGTTAAGTTTTATTGGTTTTACTGTTTGAAAAATAAATACTAACATCAATAAATTAGATGGATTTGTAATTTGTGTTAGTTGTATTGATAGTTGGATATACTAATTTGATTGTTGGATTGAAGTTACAATTAGGAGATGAAATAGTAACATGTAAGTAGTGTGGTTATTTTTCGTGAGTTTTGTTATTAATGAGAATTTATTTATGTATTTATTTATTTGTTGGTGTTATTGTTTGCATGCAAACAATAACATAGGGTATGATGCGAATCATTTTTTTTGTTTTAATAGTTTATATTTCTATTTAGTATGATTGTTCCATTTCAGGGTTATTTCCTTTAGCTTTTGCTGTTGTAGATTTTGAAAATCAAGAAAATTAGTTTTGGTTCCTTTCACAGTTGTCCACTGTACTTGATGTAGATGGATGTGTGACTTTTATTTCTAATCAGAATTTGTGATTGCTTGAAGCAATGCCAAAGGTTTTTAATAGCACCTCATTTCTTTTGTTTTCATCATTTAAAATAGAATTTGAGGAATAGATTTAATGGTGTTGCATTTTCAAATTCTTTCAAGGAACATATAGTTCAATTATTTGGAATTTGTGCATATTCCCTAATAGTAGGTGCATTCAATGAGAACATGGTAGTTGAAGGAGGTTAGATTATTGAGAATTTTCTCATGGAGGTTGTACCAGAATGTTAGTCAAATGCTTTCAACCGTAGTTGTCGTTATGGTGAGATGACATCAAATGCAGCTAAATCTTATAATTCATAGATTTATGATGCGAGGAAGTTTTCGATCACAAATATAGTTGATAATATTCATTCGAAGTTGATGGAGTGGTTTACTAAATGAAGGTCAGAATCACTATGTTGGAATGGTGTTATTTGTCGAGTCTGGTTGTGGAGATTAGAATTACACTTAAGGAAGTGCAGAGGTTGGGTTGTTAAGAAGTTATCAGAAACTATTTTTGAGGTGTTAGCAGATCCAACTGTGTGTATGGATATTTCCCAATGCAGTTGCATTTGTAACTAGTGGCAACTGGATGGCTTTTCTTGTGTGCATGTAGTTGCCGCTATAAGATATTGGATTTCTTTAAATGAGATTATTGAGAATTATTTCAATGTTATCATGTATAAAAAGATTTATGAACATGTCTACACCTCATTCCTACAATGTTAAGGCAGGAGGTTGTTGTAGGTGATGAAGCTGCTATCTTATTTCCAATTTCAAAAAGACAAGCAGGCTGGCCTAAGAAGATGAGAATTAGGTCGAGGGGTGAGTGTGTTAAGAAAATTAGATATGGAAGATGTGATAAACTGAGATATCATAATAAGAAAAGTTGCAAGGAGCCAGCTTGAATGCAATTTTTTTTTCTATGACACAATTGTATTCATTATGATTTTTTTTTGTGTAAGAAGGAACAACAATACGATTTAAATACATTAATGTAAGTGATTGTTAGTTAATATTAATACTTGACATGTTCCTATTTGGTTAAAAACTAAAAACTACACAATTACTTGGATGTTACCATTTTGATTGAAAATAGTAACACTAAGTTCATAAACATAGGGTAAATCAATTCTGAATGTTGAAAGGAGATTGTGCTATGTTTTTATTAGTTTTAGTAGTAACATCAATAAAAAAATAACACAATTACTTGCATGTTACTGTTTTGATTCGAAATAGTAACATTAATGAAACTTGAAATTATTTGATTTCTGAATGTTAAAGGAAATCAGAAAGAATAATATGCTTCATTTTCATTAGTTTTAGTAGTAACATGAATGAAAAGTAATACATAACTAGATGTTACTGTTTTGATCAAAAATTGTAACACTAAGGTAGAAGTTTATAAACATAGGGTAAATGAATTATAAATGTTGAAAGAAATTGGAAAGAAGAATGTGCTGTGCTTCTATTAGTTTTAGCAGCAACATTAACGGATAAACAACACAATTACTTGCATGTTACCATTTTGATTCAAAATAGTAATGCTAAGGTAGGAGTTTTGAATATAGGGGTAAATGAATTCTAAATGTTAAAGGAAACTAAAAAGAAGATATTCTTCATTTTTATTAGTTTTAGTAGTAACATGAACAAAAAGTAATACACAATTGCATGTTACTATTTTGATAAAAAATAGTAACATCAAGATAGATGTTCATAAATCATAGGGCAAATAAATTCTGAATGTTAACATAAATTAGAAAGAAGAATATACTATATTTTTATTAGCATTTACAATTGAATGTTACATATAGTTGAATGTTATATACAATTAAATCTATACTGTTAAAAGCAATTAAATGTTACATATATGCATAATAATTAACTTCGGCTAGAAGGATTGAAATCCTTATGGAATTTATTAACTAATGTTGTCCTGTATTCCTCATAGATTTCAATGGAAATTGTTCTTCAAACTCTTTATTATTGAATAGAACCTCTATTTGTTTGCAGACAAAAATATTGTAATCTTGCTTAAAATTGTAAATTTAAGGAATAAGTTAGTTTGATATTTCCTAGTCATGGTACTTTTGGATTTGAAAAGAAGTTGTTACTTATGAAGTAGGTTCTTATTGTGGTGACCTTTCGTATGATATTATTTCAAAAAGAGGCTCTGTAGTTGTTAGTTCTACTCCTATGTCCATTTGATTCTTCTTTTTCTCGTAGGAGTTCTTCTGTTGTTAAATAAATAAGTTAAGTAAGGTATCAAGTGAAAAAAGGATTATGTTACTATCTGGTCTGTAAATAGTAACATTAAAATGAAAATAAAATAAATTCAAAAATCAAGCATCATTAAGAAGAAAATTGATAAAAAAATGCCATGTTACTATTTTCACTTGTAACAATAATATTGTTTTCTTGTTTTGACATGTTATTGTTTGGTATGGAAACAATAACATTAAAAAATATATATCATAGTAGCATATTTTCACACGGAACAATAACATTAACCAAAAATAACATATCATAGTAGCATATTTTCACACGGAAAATAACATTAACCATAACATATCATAGTAGCATCACACTTGATATGTTTTCTTGCAGGGAAAAATGTGTTATTGTCTAGATACCAAAGATAAAATGTTATTTTTTGTTAGACTAAAATGTTATTGTTTGGTTTAGAAACAGTAACATCAATTAGAAAATAAGATAAATAGACAAATCAATTATGGTTAACAATGAAACTTCAAGAAGACAACAAATAGTGACAATACTTGGTATTTGATTATAGTATAAATATCACTCACCACCATTTTGGAATCATGAAAGTATTGATCTGTAGCTCCCTCTCTTCTCGATCTCATTGAGCTGTAATGAGTCTATTTACACTTTGTGTTATTAAGCATGAGCAATGTGTAGTGATTGAGGTTGCTACAATCATTGACACCTGTTAAATTTATTGGAAATAAAATAATTTTTGCAGCCATTGCTTCTTTCATCTTTGCATTAAATTTGTACTACCTTACTTGTTGGTATATTTGAAGTGGGCTCACAATATAAGATTGAGGTTGCTAAGATTGGTATATTTGAAGTAGGCTCACAATATATTTGCACTATGTGTTATTAAGCACGAGTAATGTGTAGTGATTGAGGTTGCTACAATCATAAACACCTGTTAAATTTATTGGGAATAAAATAATTTTTACAACCACTACTTCCTCAATCTTTGCATTAAATTTGTACTGCCTCACTTGTTGGTATATTTAAAGTGGGCTCACAATATAAGATTGTCAATATAGTTTGAACATGGGTCAATACTAAAGTATTTTTTGTATTTTATATTTGGGGAATAGATTTAAAATATTACCCAACAGAAGCTGTCAAATGCAAATATCTTATTTTTCCTAGATGCGATAGTTAAGCTGAGAGTGTACACATGGCTATCTATGATCTGAAATTAAAGGATTAGTTCTTGTTAAATAAATTGATTAAGAAGAAGTCAAACTCCAAATAGTAACATTACTATTCCTAATTTTTAACAGCATAAGTAATTGCATGTTACTATTTAGACTCCAAATAATAACATCATATTTTTGAACCTGAATAAATTTAGTGTTGCCATGTTACTATTTTAACTTGAAATAGTAACATTATTATAAAAAGGAATAAGACAAAATAGTTATGTTGCAAAATTTTAGAGCATATATACATTGTTTATTATTGCCTTTTCTACGAGCACATCCATCAAGTCCTCTAATGTGATGAACATGTTCTACTAAGGAGATATCCAGACAAAAGTCCTGCAAATAGTGATGTGGCATAGAAATGAGATAAGGCAACATGCAATAATGTTGAGTTAATCAAAGGAATCAACAAGAAAATAGGACATGAGTTACGACATGTCTCCCGTTTTTTTATTTGGATTATTTTGTTCTTGACATCTTGGGTAAGGTATTTTGTAACTGGCCACTTTATACTTTTTGTTGCCTTTTGAGTTTATTTCTTTTTAGGCAATTCTACTACTCTTTCCTCTAAGATTAATACAGGAGCCTATTTGCTCTTCCTAGTGTCCTCCTTAGCAAATGTTTTTTGTTGTCATGTTTGTTATTGTTTTGCGATGGGTTTTTTTATTAGCCCGAGTATCTGATTCTGTGTCACATTTTATTTTTCTTGTTTTTCCTTTAATGTCTTTGACCATCAACCTCTAATTTTTCTCAGTCTTATTTTGTTTTTTAACTTTTGTGGTTTCTACCTTTTCTTGTTCAACCACTTGCACAGTTATTTCTGTTAGCTATGCATTCAATTATTTACTTTGATTATCAAGAATTGCATTTGCATTCTCCATTGTGTTAATGACTATTTTGAGGTTTTTTATTTGCTTTGTTGTGTTGGATACTTGCACTTAGAGTTGTGTGTTTTTGTGTGTAGTTTGTGTCACATTTTATTTTTCTTATTTTTCCTTTAATGTCTCTAATCATCAACCTCTAATTTTTCTCGATCTTATTTTGTTCTTTAATTTTTATGGTTTCTACCCTTTTTTGTTCAACCACTTGCATAATTATTTCTATTAGCTGTGCATTCAATTATTTATTTTGATTCTCAAGAATTGCATTTGCATTCTCCATTGTGTTGAAGACCATTTTGAGGTTTCTATTTGCTTTGTTGTGTCGGATATTTGCGCTTGAAGTCGAGTGTTTTTGTGTGTAAGGTTTGTGATTGTTTCTTTGTTTTGTTGTAATTGTTTCTCTAACCTTTGAAGTTTCTCTGTCAGAGACTTCAATTCATTGGTCAAGTTCATTTATCTTATAGTTTGCACTAAAGAGCTGGTCCCTCAATTATTGTATTTTATTTTTGTCTTGTTGTGGGTGATCTTTTTGGGATAGTGCAATATCTGCAAACTGGTCCAATTTTATTGTTCATGGTTGAATTATGTATTGGGTCATTCCTATGTCATTATCACTTCTTGATTCCTTTGATTGGGAGGGTGTGATTTGTGTTTTTGTTTGCTCATCATATTCAATTAATTGTATTTTTGTATCAAAGTTGTAAAGAAGGTGTATTTCTTCACTTGTTAGCTCCAATTCTCTATTGACAACCTGAAACATAATAGTGATTCCTCATTAGTGCAATTAGTTGTTATGTTTCTATTTTGGTAAGAAACAGTAACATGAAGATAAAAGACTAATGGTGTGTCTGGATTGGAGAGAAGTTGGGGAAGAAAGAAGTGGGAGGAGAGAAGTATTTCCTTTGTGTTGTTTGGAAAGAGAGAAGTTAGGAGAGAAAGAAATTAGAGGAGAAGTGATTTATTTTGTTTGGAAGGGGAGAAGTTAAGAGATAAAGAAGTTGTATTTGTGTAAAATGACCATTATGCCCTTAATTGTTAAAGATGAATATCGTGGTAATTTTTACAACATAATTTATTTATTTATTTTAAAATAGTTACTAACAAATTATGAAAAATATTTATACAAATATTCTAGTAAAATTAATTATTTTTTAAAAATGAATCAATTGCTAAACGACATATTTACAACATAAAAATTTATGAATTTTATAAATATAAATTCTCAAAAATTAGTTAAATAGGAAATTTTTATAAATTGTGAAAAATTGAAAAAATAATATAAATAATTTTAAGGCTTTCTCATAAATTTTATAGAAGGTCATGTTAGTGCAATTTTTTTTTTTTATATGCTACCAAGGGTTTAGGTTTTTTTTATTTTTTTTAAATATATTGTATGAATTCAAAAAATATAATTGATATAATCAATAAAAAATTGTGAATATAGCTATGTTGTTTAAAATAACGAATTCTAAAATTATAATTGATAAATTTCCAAAATAAAACTCAAAGTAAAAATCTATCAGAGATAAAATACTTCTTAAAAAATTTTAAAAAAAAGTGCATTGAGATCCATATTTTGTTTTGTTAATGCTTGGAGATTGGAATTGGAATAATAATCCGCAAAGGAACTGAGACCAAATCCCTGACGAAATTTTTTCGAGGAATTAAAGAATTTCCAACGTCGTCTGGATTTCCAAGCAAAGGAAAATGATCTGGCATTCAGGCTTGCATAATTTGAGCAAAATATTTTTCCTAAAATATAATCATAAAATATTAAAAATAAAAAATTATTTATTTAATATTAGATGTAAAAATAAAAATAATTTTCATTTCAAAAAATTATTTTTTAACTATCATAATTTTATAAATTATTTTTCTAATTACGAATAAAAGTGATTTTGACGGAACAAACAAAAACTTATTTACGAGTAAAGTCACGCTGAAATTAAAGTTCTAAGCATTGGGATAATATAATTAAAAATCTTTTCAAGAAAATAAAGGATAATTGTAAATTTTATCATTTTTACATTGGGTGGTTAGAATTTACACTTTTAACTTTTAAAATTTAGAAATTATCTCCTCAGATTTATAATAAATTTGAAAATAATAGCTATTTTTTACATAATTAATTATCTTATCAAGTTATTTAATTTTTTATAATAATTTTAAATAAGAATCAAATTATCATAAAATATTATTTTATTTTGTTATTTTATTTGTATAATGTCACACCTTATATATAAGTATACAATTAAAATTCTTTATACATAATTTAATTTCTATTAATTATATAATATAAAAATTATATATAAAAATGGCTAAAAAAATAATATAATATTTTAATTAATGTTTAAAAACTTCATAAAAATGTATGTGCCATCTGAACTAAAAAAAATGATCAATACAACATTTAAAAAAATGATCATTTGAACAGTCAATCTAGTCTCTTCTTTTAAGTTGTATTTTAGGCGCTATTAATTATCATGAAACAGTTCATTTTCTTATTGCTTAGCAAATCTAATTTTACATATTATTAACATATATGTATGAAACAGGTTTCAGCCCTATCTCGAATTCACAGTAATTGAAATTTTTTATTTTTGGAAGACAAATGTCCAACCAATTTCTTCCTAATATACTGCATATACGTCAATTGGAAATTAGAATCCGATTGTACCACCAGAGACAATCATACAATTTTAAATAGGAAATTTTAAACTATTATGTAAAGAAATTTATCATAATTAAAAATGTAAAATCTGATAAAAAGGTATATATTATTAAATTGATAAACAGGGGATAAATTTAAATGAATATCTACCACCAAACTAAATACAATATAGCAACATTATGATAAATAGGGTATATAATATTTATATTAATAAGTGAAAAATGATATTTAAAGATTTTAATACTCAAAAAGGATATTATTTAAACTAAGAAATAGGAATTAAAACAGGAAAATTTTGACCCAGGTCGGGTATCCAATTATTCCGGGTTGGCTCGGATTTGATCTGATTTGGGCAACCCGAATATTGGATACCCACCCTGAGGCCAGCAAATCAGGGGTTGTGGATGCCGATCTTCCTCTGGCAGCGGACAGGAAGGCCTCCATCACTGACATTTCTTCTCCTGGACGGTGGCATCTTCTTCCCCGCAAACAACCAACTCACAGATTGGATGCCTCTTCCAATACAACGATCTCAGAGACAAAGAGGACAGTAGGGGAGAGCAAAAAAGAAAAATCACCCATTCTTACCTTCATCAAGTTTTTTGTGGCAGCTGAGGAAGAACAAAGCCATAAATCATCCAATGTGGGATGCGGGACGTCAAACGTCAGTGAAGTCAAGCAGTGATGGACTCCTGCCATCTAGAGCAGAAGATTGCAGCAGATGAAGCAGCTGAAGTCTAATGGGGGCGAGGGCAGAAAGAAGAAGGCGTAGCAGCAAAAAGAAGAAGGCGTAACAGCAGAAAGAAGGTGCAATAGCAAAATTAGGGGAGGGCAACATGTGGAAATGCAAAAAAAAGGACCGAACTTCTCTTCTCTTCTCCCCAATTTAGAAAAGAAGTCTGGTGGTAGGCCCTACACACTTTTTAACCCCAAACTTCTTTCTTCTTCAACTTCTTTCCCCTATTCCAAACGAGTGAAATTCACTTCTTCCCCCTAACTTCTCCTCCCCCACTTCTTCCCCCTCTCATTTCTTCCATTCCAAATGTAGGCTAAGTGGGAGCATAGCAGTAAGATGGGTAAAGGATTAATAATGAAGCAAATAAATAGAGAAAATGAAATATGAGTAAAATTTTTTTTTGACAAAATAATCTGTTACTGTTTTCACCAAAAATAGTAACATTAGACAAGATATTACTATTTTATGTGAAAACAGTAACATCAAATAGAAATTAGGAATAAATTGAAAAATCAAGCGTGATTAATAATAAAAATTGATAAAAAATAATATATTAATGTTTTCAAAATAAACAGTAACATACTATTTTGTTCTAGTGATATGTTTCTGTTTGGTCTAAAATAGCAACACCAACTATAAAACATAATAAATAGATAAAATGATGCATGATTAAGAATAAAACTCTTGACAAAACAACATGTTACTATTTCATGTGAAAATAGTAACATCAAACCAGATGTCACTATTTTATGTAAAAACAGTAACATTGAATAAAAACTATGAATAAACTAACAAATTAACCATGATTAACATAAAAAATTTATAAAAAAAAACATGTTACTGTTCTCAAAACAAACAATAACATATTTTCTTGTATTGACATGTTTCTTTTTTCATAATAAATTAACTTTTTCCAAAGGTTATTTGAAGCCATCTGATAAGTTAATCCTTTAGTTGGTGTGTGAAGAGCTTTAGGTCCCATTTGAGGCATCTTGACATTCTTTGAATATGAGGCCCATTAAGCATATTTGTTATTTCACATAGCTAATATTATTGACAATACATTATACATTTTGTCATATTAATTTTCGATGGAAGGTGCATTTAAAAATAGAGTAATAAAAGGGCACCTTTGATGTCATTAACAAAAGATCAACTAAAAAATGAACAAGTTGCTATCTACAGAACAAACAGTAATATGTTGCTGTTTGGTATTCATACAATAACATGAGCTAAAAACTCAAAGTAAATAGGTAAATCAAGTATCTAGACAATAACATGTACTAAAAACTCAAATTAAATACAAGAATCAAGTGTCACTAATAAAAAAAATTGCCAAAGAATAACATGTTATTGTTTGCAGAAATAAATAGTAAAATGTTACTATTTAGTATGCAGATAGTAACATGAACTAAAAACTCAAAATAAATAGACAAATGAAGTCACACTAATACCTAAACTGCTAAAAAAATGTAGGGTAACTCTTTACTCATTAAATAGTTATATGTTACTATTTAGATACCAAATAATAATATAAAACAAAAATTGCTAAAAAACATGCAATAAAAAAAAAAAAAAAAAAAAAAAAAAAGAAAAAAAAAGAAAGTGGCAAGAACATTCAATTAAATGAATAGAAATAAATGAAGATAATATCAAAGAAAATAACATGAAGGAAAAATAAGTTTGACAACTATAATATATTGGTAATAGCATGACACAGTTGACGACATTTGGTGGGTTATCTCTTGTAATTGAACTTATTAGTTGCTTGTGTATGTGTTGAGACCACCTATATTCTACTATGTCATTTATCTCCTCCACATATTTGAGTTATGACCAGGTTAGTATGTGATCCCTATTTGGTACAAATAGGGTCACTAGCAATATCAGCGTTATAAGGTGTGAGAATCCTGAACATCAGTCTCTGATGTTCCTACCACTTCCCTTTGGAGTGTATTGAATATCATTAGTTTCATCAGGCATCCTTGGCCACAAAATCGTCTTGTGTCTAAATTTGATTATGGCCTTTTGCTAGATGTTATCTTGATAGGGCGTTCTTTATCTCTTATTCCAAAAATTAATTTCACTGATGTAGGTGTTATTCTCATATGTTTGCCCCCAATTAGGAAAATATTCATTTTTGTCTGAGAACGTCATAACAACTGACTATATTTCTTAAGTGTTCTTCCAATACATATTGCGATCAAGGTCCTTTATTATTATTGCGTTGATGAGAATCCAAAAGGGGTTTTGTTGCAGCACCATCCTGTATCTCTCATTGAATTGAAGTTCATCAATTTGCCTTATACATTTCAGCAAATTGGACCTATCTTGCTGGAATCTTTGAGTTTCTTCTTTAGCTTCTATTTGTTTGGATACTTTGCTGCCTTTTCGTTTAAATAAATTAACAAATCAAACATTTTTAACAAAAAAAATTGATAAAAAAATATGTTACTATTTTTAGAACAAATAGTAACATATTGTTTTATTGTGGTGACATGCTTCTATTTAGTCTGAAATAGTAACACCTAGCAAAAAATATCATAAATAGACAAAATAAAGTATGATTAATAATGAAATTGTGATAAAAATAGTGTATTACTATTTCCACAAAAAATAATAACATCAAACAAGATGTTATTGTTTATTATGGAAATAGTAACATCCAATACAAACTGGAAATAAATTGATAAATGAAGCATGATTAACAACGAAGCAGATAAAAAAGTAATATATTACTATTTTCAGAATAAACATTAAAATGTTATTTTATTGTGGTGACATGTTGCTGTTTCTTTTTAGTCTAAAACAGCAACGCTAACTAAAAAAACACAAGAAATAGATATAAAATAAAGTATGATTAACAATGAATTTTAACAAAAATAATGTGTTACTTATTTCTTGTAAAAACAATAACATCTATACAAAGTGGGAATAAACTAACAAATGAAGCATGATTAATAATAAAACTAATAAAAAAATAACATGTTACTGTTCTTAGAATAAATAGTAACATGTTGTTTTTTTTGTGGTGCTTTTTGGTTTGGAAATAGCAATACCAACCAAAAAATACCATAAATAGACAAAATGAAGTATGATTAGCATTGCAAACTTCAAGAAAATAATGTTTACTATTTGATATGTTATTGTTTTTATGTGAAAATAGTAACATTCAATACAAACTGGGGATATAAATTGATAAATCAAGTATGATTAATAGCAAAAATCAATAAAAAGCATGTTACTATTTTGGTATCAAAGGGAGTAAGGTGTTTTTGTTTGCTTCTATGTGAATAGAATGCCAAAAAAATAAAAACAATATTCTATGGTGCTATGTTTTTGTTTGTCATACAAGCAGTTATTATGTGGGATTAGTGATAATAATATGCAAATAAAATAGTGTGAGGCATGTTCAATCGTTCTAACTTCCAGGGTTTCAATTCAACATACATATATATATACACACCCATGCAAACAGTAACATTTTCTATCAAGTTAATTGTAGGATAATCCCTATACTCGAATCAAGATTAAGAGGATGTGGGTTTACTTGTTGACAACCCATCCTGATGCTTCTAATTTGTACGAAGTTATTATTTGCAACAGGTTTTAAGTTTTTAAAGTTTGGAAATGCTGATTTTTTATTGTTCAATTTTGTTTGAGCTTGTCTGATGCAATTTTTTGGTGATTCATATGGTGTCTTCATTCGGCCTCTCAAGTTTCTTTATTGGTACTGCACTTTGATGCAATGTGATTCGTTATTTCTGTTTTGTGCCTTTTGTTCTTTTAGGATGCACTACGAGTGCATTGTTTCATCTTCTAGGCATTGTGGTTCATCGTTTCCATTTCG
This sequence comes from Sindora glabra, assembly GCA_020226215.1. Classification (NCBI taxonomy): domain Eukaryota; kingdom Viridiplantae; phylum Streptophyta; class Magnoliopsida; order Fabales; family Fabaceae; genus Sindora; species Sindora glabra. The sequence goes on from JAIUCU010000046.1 coordinate 31,330, forward strand.
CGTCTTTTCTTCTTCCTGGGACGCACAACAGGTGTGTCATTTTGTCTTCTATGCATTATGGTAATTTGGCCCTAACGACTGCACTTAAATGAAAGAAAGTTCAGTTGAGGTACCTCACTGCAATAAATTGCAACAAATGGTACCAGCCTAAATTTTCCCAAATATATAAAATGTGGAAGTCCAATTTAAATTCATATTTTTGCTGTCAGATGCTAGAGTGTGGCTCCGCCACCGACAACAACTAAAAGCTAAAACCAAAGCTGAGAAGAAGGATTTGCCATTGATCTCCATAGAATCGGGATTTTGCCATTATTTTTATAATATAAACTTCGGATATAAATTATGTTTGCAATTTTGTTTCAATTAATAAAAATTGCACGTAGTTATTGTAGTATAAAATGCAAAAATTCATGGATACGGTACAATTTGCAATAGTAATATTGAGTGTGTTATTGCAATTTTGATTTGCATTTTAAAATTTTGAATATAAATATAGATCTAGAAAGAAAAATTAGTCTTGGCAAGAATTAGGTCATAAATTGCATACTTGTAGTCAATTCAAAATTTGACATTTTTTTGGCAAATTAAGAGTAGATACTCTAGTAATTGTAGCCTGTAATTAAGGTACGTATCCCTTGTTTTCATTAGGTTTCAAAAGTAGGGACAAAGTTCTTGCTGATTTCCTCATATTTCTCAGTTTTTACTTAAAGATTTTTCTTTGTTTCCCAACTTTTTGGTTAGGGATTATGGTGTACGAGAATTCGTGATTTTCTCAGTAATTTTTGTTTATGTTGCCTCTCTAAAATTTGAACTTCCATTTTTCCGTTTGCAGGCAATTTTTGATCTTGTTCTTTTTATCATTGTCTTCTCAGCTTCCTTATCTATTTTATCACAAGAAGATACTGGCTTCTATATCCGGCATTTGCATTTTCCATTGCTATTGGGATATATCTATGGTTCTTCAGGACTGGAATGGAAAGAAATTGGATATCCTGGTGGGTGGTTTTCTATCTAGGGGTGCATATTTAACTGAGATCAATGGAATCCTTGTTCTTCTCTCTTTATCAATGTTTGGTTGCAATCTGTCCGTTTCAAAAAATAAAAAAGATATTGTCTTTATATTACTTGAATATCTTTGTTGAAGTTATTATATCTGAAGCAAAAATGAGTTTTTTTCATTTTTTTAAGTCTGCTTCTTTCATTGGAAAAGAAGTTAGTGGCGTCACGTTCTAATTTTTAAGCACTTTATCAACTCACAGAGTATGTTTGAAAATATGCATTAATTATTTACTCCTATTGAGGACTAAAAGTACTATGCATTATTTGTTCATCTTGTATGTAATAATTAGATTTCATTACGACACCGTGGACTCTAAGAAAAAAATCACAATTTTTGTGTGCTGTATTTCAATTATTTAATCAAATCTCCGGGGCTTCTAATTAGAAAATTTGTTTGCCACGTTAGATTTTTCAATGTTCCAAGCTAGATGTCAAAAAAACAATCCGGTTAGTGAGTAAAAATAAATTTTAGATGTTTTAGACATCGAAAAAAATGACGATGTCGTGTTACGCGTCCTTCCGCGTTGGAAATGAATATGTTTCCATTCCACATTGTATGGTGTGTTTAGATATATACCTGTTTTTTATTTTATTTTTATAGTTTGTTCTTAAAAATTATTTTTACACGTTATTTTTTAAAAAAATTTCAGACATAAAGAAAATAAAGAATAAATAGTGGCTGGTGTTGTAAATAAGGAAAAGATTCATTTAATTACAAAATTGATATCAAAATTAAAAAAGGTTAAAAACATCTAAAATTTATTTTTATTTTTTATTTTTAAGTTATACATTTAAAATTTTAAATTTTAAAAATAAATCATGAAAAAAATTGCAAAATAGGAAATTTTGTTTTTAAAAATAGAAAAATAAAAAACATTTTTAAAAACAGTAACCAATAGACCTATAATTTCCAATTGGAAGTTGAACTTGGAAATTGCTGTCAACTTAGCAAGTCTGAAAATATTTCTAACCAGTATTATTGCATGTTTGCTATTAATTGAAACCAAAGATTTAAATTGTGGTCGTGGTTGCGATCGTCGGTCGCATCACGATGCGGATGATGTGAAAAAATACGGATATAACTGTCTAAAATTATGAAAATCGCAGATGCGGTCATTCTCAAAAACGCAATGTTGTGGTCGCAGACCGTTTTTTAAATCCTAGATTGAAACACCATCGGAAACAACTGATTTTTCACATTTTAGACGTTCAAAATTTGCATTTCTATTGTTGTGGTTTGTGGCTGAGAGTAATTTGCAGTTATATACAATGACGGACTCTATCATGGTAGCCGTACTAAACATTACTGTTTTGCTCGACCTCAGGCTGCAGAACACAATGACTATGCTTATAGTTCCATCCATTGAAAGGAGAAAACAAACTCTCGACCAAGTTATAGAGGCACTGTCTGATTGTAATATTGAGATAACTGGAATGCACTGTTCAAATGAAATGCTATGAACAACATTGCCGATCTACTCGATAGAGTCACCAGAAGAGCTAAAAGAGATAACATGTTTGATGTGATTCTTAAAGCAACTGTAACAAAGAAGGGCGACGTTAGAAAGATTCAAGATCAAGTTGCTGGCAGTTTGGGCTTGAACGTGGATGAGAAATCTGAATCCAAAACTTCTTGAATGACAACATAAAGATGAAACAGAAAATCCTAGTGATACTTTGTGTACTCTACAAGGGCATTGATTTGGGAAAGCTGGGAATCTCATTTGGAGCAGACCACAAAGGCTGTAAGATGTTGCTTACATCTACAAGTGAAGATGTGTTGTCCAACCAGATGCACGCCCAAAAGAATTTCATGGTCTAATTCTCTTCTTGGGAGCAATCTCTGTATCTTTGTTTAACCAGATGTGCACTCAAAAGATTTTATATAAAAATTGCAACTTTTGATGAAAAACTTGCAATCATATGTATTGAAACAACTTTTTCCAGTAGAGTATCGAAACATAAACCGTTCTTTCTTTCTTCCATTTTTTTTATAGCTAGGTTAATGCATTATGTTTTCCAATATAATTTTCCATTTGATTCTTTCTTTCAATGCATGCGTCTAGATGCTGATGAATATTAATCTATTTTGTATTTTGAATATTAATCTATCTTTCTTTCTTTCAATGCATTAGTAAAAATAGTATTTATCCATTTTGTATTTTGTCAGATTGTGCTCTTTGGTTATATTTAGAAATTATATGTAAAAATTTGGAAAAAAAATGGCAGCCTGAATAGATAGTAAATAATTTTAAATAAAATTATTTTTCTGTGAACGGCAAAATAATGTATATTCTCCTGAATTTAATAACATTCATTTACTAGTATCTGAATTTCTGAGAAGTTGATTTGGGCTTCCAAGTGTGTGTGGTATACCTACTCTATTGTTCCTGCAATCCAACCCCGGCTTCGTCCCCAGCAATCTCCTCTCCAGTACTAGTTTTCGTGGTGACTTGATGAGGACATGACTCTGATGATTTTCGTTGCTCCATAGATTTTTCTTACCGTACATATGGTTTATGGTATTATTTATAGATATTATGATGATATTTTATTACATATCATTTACAATTTTATTTTATATTTTTTATTTGTTCAATTTATTATTATATTTACTAAATTATTCTACAAGATAACAATGTTGTCGATATAAGGTTAAATCTATACTGATAATAATGTTATCGGTATAGATTCACTCTATTATAACGTTTTATGTTATTATCTGTATAGGGGTTAATAGGTACAACTCTATGCCGATGATACCTATACCAATTACATGTTATTGGAGTAGCCCTATATTGATGATTTTTTGGCCTATACTAATGACAAAAATCATTGGTATCATTGACATATAGTCAAGGAATGCTAAAAAAAAATCCACAATTCTTCCAAAAGCACAAAATTATAATCATCGATTCATCAGCATTAAAATTTATCAAGCGTTTTGCATCCTATTTTTCAACCAAGGAGTTTCACAATAACCATCTTTTTCCAAGGTCGTTGCTGTTTCTCTTCTTCCTATTCAGGGATAACTAAAGTCGGGCAGTATCGGTTTTCCATCACAGCTCCTTCTATAACTTTAATACCTGAGGACTCACTCCTGAAGACTAACCGATTTTTGCCTTCTAACCCCGCCTTCGGCACTCAGCTTTTCTCTTTAAGCCGCTTCCTCTTCATCAAAGAAGATATGTTTTGAATTTCCAATTTTCATATATTTACATTGTTGAAATTTAAAGCGAAAGCAAAACATATATATGCTAATTTATAGATTTATAATACATTTATATGATATCTATGGATTCAATATATTCATTCTTATGCATTTTGTATATTTACATCGTTTAGCATTTTATATAGATGTAAAGTCTATTTGAGAAAAAGATGTTGATAATGTCAAATTGGAACATATATAATATGTTTTGTTTTGAATTGTTTGTATAAAATATATAGAGATTCAAATATATATGGTAGGATGATATTAGTAATGCTCAATTTTTTTATTTAATATATATGATGTCAATGTTATACTGCTTTATGGATTCAGATTGATAGATTATATATTTATGGATTTAGATTCAAAATTTGGCATCTTTTACTCTTTATTTCTAAATGTCTGATATTTTAAATTAATTGATTGAAGTAATATGCTACCAAAGTAAACTTTCTTGTATAGATTGATTAATTTGAAATATTAAGATGGTTATGTGTTTAGGCTTTATGTGAATAATGATTAGTTGAAAGGACGGTTGTTATTTGGCCAAAATTTAAATATATTTGTGGTAATAAGTATGTGACAATTATCAATTTCTTCATGTGAATATTAAGTTGGTCTAAAGAAAGGTTTATTGTTTGACAAGAGTTTATTGCTAATATTTGATTACTATACCAAGAATACCACTTACAAGTTGATTTTTTTTGTACAATAATTACATTTCAATGTTGTGGCAAGTATCTTGGGATGGGACTTAGCATTATCTGAATTTGTTAATCATGTTGAATTTAGATTTTAATTTGGGAACTTGTTATTATGTTTATTTTGTTTTGGAATCAGTGAATGCTTTGCTGCTTTAGTATTTACAAATATTAACTCTATCCTTGTGCTTAATGGCACAAACTTTAAAGATTGGAAAAAGAATGTTATGGTCGTCTTTGGTTGCATGGATCTAGACCTTGTTCTTTAAGTTAAGCAAGCCTTTACTCTTACAAATGTAAGTTCTTTTAATGCTAAGAGAGATTTGGAAAAGTGGAAATGCTCAAATTGAATGAATCTTATATACATGAAACATGCAGTTCTAAAAACTTTCAAAGGCATAATGTCTAAGGAAAATGATGCTAAATTATTCCTTGAAGAACTTGAGAAATGTTTTGCCAAAAATGAAAAGACAAAAATAAGTACCCTTCTAAGAAGTCTTGTTTCCATGAGGTATAAGGGCAAAGGGAACATTATGGAGTACATTTTAGAAATGTCTCATCTTACATCAAAATGAAAAGCATTAAGGTTAGAGCTATTTGAGGACTTGCTTGTGTATTTGGTTCTGAACTCTATTCCTTCACAATTCAATTAATTCAAGGTCAATTACGGCTACTAAATGGAGAAATGGACTTTCAATGAGGTCATTTTACATTATATACAAGAAGAAGAGAGATGGAATTAAGAAAGATTGAAAGTGCTAATTTGGTTTCAATCTTTAAAGACACTAACAAGAAGAGGAAGAAGGATAAGAAAGTTATGGTTACTCTATCATAGAAGAAGCAACACAAGGAACACAAAATGCAAACTAAGGAATTTGCTTGCTACTTCTATGGAAATATTTCTCATAAGAAAAAACAATGTGCCAAATATTATGCTTAGTGTGTAAAGAAAGATATGTTTCTTAATTTGGTTTGTTCTAATGTTAATTTAGCTTCAGTGCCTAGACGTACTTGGTTGGTAGATTTCAGTGTTGCTACTCCCAAAAGTGTGTCTATGCAAGGTTACTTGAGTTACCAAAAGTAAAGTAATGGCAAAAGATATATTTATGTAGACGATGGCAAGTTAGTCAAGGTTAAGTTAATTAGAACTTTTAGGGTACTATCAAAGAATGAATTTTATTTGGATTTGAATCATACTTTTGTTATATCATCATTTAAATAGAATTTAATTTCTATTTTTGTATTAGAAAATTTTGGTTACTTTTATTCTTTAAGAAATAATCAATTTAGTCCTTTTCAAAAGCTTATTGGGTTTGGTTCTTTATCTAGATATGATAACATTTATATGCTTATATGGATTCCTTATTTAGTGAAACCTTTTATGTTAATTAATGTGACAATGAAAGGAAATTAACCAATGAAAATTTTGTATCACTTTGGCACAAACATTTAAAGCATATCTCTGAACAAAGAATTTAAAGACTTGTGTCATATAGAATTCCTAATCTTTCTGATTTATTTGACTTTTGAAGTTTATGTTGATTGCATTAAGGGGGAATTAGCAAATATAAGGAAATCAAGTGCCAAAAGATCTTTAAACATCTTAGAACTAATACATATAGACAATTGTGGGTAATTCCTTATGGTTTCTTTGAATGGTCAACATTATTTTATTACATTCATAAATGATTTTTTATGTTATAGATACCTTTATCTCATTCATGAAAAGTCTTAAGTGTTAGATGTGTTCAAGGCTTTCAAAGCTAAAGTTGAGAATTAACTTAATAAAAGGATTAAAAGCATCCTATCTAAACATAATAGTGAATACTATGGTAGATATGACAAATCAAATGAAAAATATCTAGAACTATTTGCCAAATTCCTAGAGATATATAATATTGTCCCATAATACACCATGTCAAGTAGCCCTAACTTGAATGGTGTTATTGAAAGACAAAATAGAATTTTAAAGGATATAGTTAGGAGTATGATTAGTCATACTGCCTTATTAGAGTTACTCTATGGAGAGGCATTAAGGACCACAGCTTACATCCTTAATAGAGTTTTAACTAAAGCAACAACCAAAACCCTTACAAATAATAGATGGGCAAGAAACCCAACATTAAACATTTACATATTTAAGGTTGTCTAGCTAAGGTTAAGCCTTACAGGCCACATGATAAAAAAAATGTGGACTCAAGAATGTTCAATAGTTATTTTGTTTGGTTCTTTAAACAATCTTGGGGATACAAGTTTTATAATCCCACAATTAGGTCCTTTTTTTAGAATGGGAATGTTCAATTCCTTAGGGATATTGAGTTTAGGGATGAGATAAGATTAAAAATTATCTTTGTAAAGGAATTCATTTCTCTTCTTACTATTATCATTAACCATGATCAAGCTTTTATTCTTAACATTACTTAAAAAGTAACTCCAGAACCACAAGATAATGTTGAAAATCTCTTTAATAAAATTCAACAAATTACTCCTAATGAACAAACTTAACAACGTGAGAACAAATTCCATTAAGAAAATCCATTAGAGAGAAGAGAAATATGATTCTAGATGATTACATAATCTTTCTCCAAGAACACAATGTAGACATTGAAATAGTGGAAAATGATCCAATTAACTTTCATTAAGCCATTAGAAGTTCTAACTTTTAAAAGTGAAGAAATCTATTTATAGGTTTAAATAGGTTTCTCATCAATTGTATTATAAGTTTTATTAAGTTATCATCTTTTTTGTTTTTAGATGAATGTTGTTAATGATTGTATATACCACAAGTTTAGTGGGAGTCTGATGTATACTCAAGTCTGCAAGCATCCAAATATTGCATACATTGTTGGGATGTTAAGTAGATACTTAAACAATCTAGAAATAGATAATTGGAAAGTAGCCAAAAAGATCATGCCACATCTTTTGAAAATAAAAGACTACATGCTCACATATAGGAGATTGAATCAATTAGAGATCATCAGGTATTCTAACTCTGATTTTGCAAGTTGCTAAGATAGTCATAGATCCATTTTGTGCTATATTTAGTTACCTACTAAAGGAGCTATTTCCTAGGAGAGTGCTAAGCAAACACTCATTGCTTCTTCCACCATGGCAACTAAATTTATATCATGTCATGACATAATCAATCTTAGGATATGGCTACAAAATTTTATCACTAAGTTGCAAATTATGGATGGAATTGAAAAACCATTAGAAGTTGTTTTGTAACAATAAGTCAGTAGTGTTGTATTCCAACAACAATAGGAGTTCATCATTGTCAAAACACATAGACAATAAGTTCATAATTGTTAAAGAAAAAGTTTAGAGTGGTCAATATTTATAGAGCACATTGGAATAAACTTTATGGTTGCAAATCCACTTACTAAAGGTTTAACACCCAAAGTCTTTCATGAGCACACTACTCATATGATATGGTATAACTTGATGATATGCTACTTTAATGGGAATTTGTATTTATAGGTGCTGTTATCTATAGATATCTTTATGGATATTTTATGATTATTTACTACAATATAAAGATTTTGTATAGTTACCCTTTGATCTTGTTTGGTTTCATCATCTCACTAAGGAATAAGGTGGACCAGTTGGAAATAGGCATGTTAAGTTCATATTGCATGTAATTTTCATGCTACACATCCATGCTTGATCCATGCCATTATTGCATTAATATGTGTGACTGTTGATGGATCTAGTTATGATAATTGTGTCGAAATTCACTTTGATCCTATGTTGATATGATGGATGAATTGAATTAATCAAAAATGATTTTGGTAATGACAACGTTTTTTGAGTTCATAAGATTATATGATAATATATAATTATAAAGTGTTATGTATATATATGTGTGTATATATATACACATATATAATCCAAGTGGGAGATTGTTAAATTTTTTAATAAATATGTACATTGTATATATGTGTAAATAACAATAATAATTGTATATTATCAATTGTCATAAGGTTTGACCCAAACTAAGGTGATCTAATGAAGCTTAAGGTTAAATAGGTTTAAATCATTTCACTAAGTGTGGGTCTTTATGTATAGAAACCTAAAAGCCATATTTCTTATTTATGATGGGTAAACTAGGAATAAAAAATAAAGAAAATAAAAAAGAAGTTATGGTCCCTAAATTGTATATAAAATTTTTATTTTCTGATATTTCATCATTAGAAAATAAAGAGAGATTTTCTCTAGAAAACTGACACACTATTTATCAAGAACCATGAAATTACAATCCTATTAATTCTCATGAATTCAATGTTTCTGTAACTAGTATTATTTTTTTTTATTCTTTTTAATGATTAAACATCAAAGATCCAGATTTTGATAATGATTTTTTATTATTATCATAATTAAAGTTTTTCTCAATAGGGAATCCTTATTCGACATGCAAACTCCAAAACTCTAACAGACTAGTTTATCAATTTTTTTCTATACACTTTTGCTTTTCTTTAAATAGTAAATATAGTAATCACATTTAATGAGTACATACATAATTGCCAGCTTTATTATTTATTTTTCAGTTTTGTGTGATATAAACATAGTAAAAATACAAAATTTGAATTTTTACAATAATAAAAATTGTAAAAGTTGATAATTAATCTTTATTTATTAAAAAATAAAGATAAATATTATATCAAGGGACGAAATGAGACAAAAAAACTACTTCAATAAAATAAATGCAATAATGTTTTGACTTATGCCAAGAATCACCAACATAATTGGGAACCACACATCATAAAAATGAGAAGAAAAAGAAAAGAAAATACTAGTAACCAATATGCGTCTCCCTTTAGTGAAAGCTCACAATCTATCATGTAGAAAACAATACTCTTATGTAAGTTTTGGGAAATAAAACGTATCAGTAAATGGGGTTCTTCCATGTTGTTCAAAATAATTTAATAGTCAATGGCATAATAATAATAATAATAATAATAATCAATGAGAAATTTAACAATGTAAAACCAACCATTCAAAGTATAAAACAAATAGCATAAATTTATTTTTCATAATATATAACAAGCAGAAAATTGAAAGCATAAAGCAAAAAGTATAAAAATTATAAATAAAAACATTTAGCAAAAAAAAAAAATAAACCATGAAATGCTGTGAAAAGTAGAATAGATAATATAAATTTAATTTTCATAATATATAACAGTACAAAACAGAAACAGTAAAATAAAAATACAAAATTTATACATAAAAAATTTCGTAAAAAACATAAAGCATAAAATGTTGTGAAGCATAAAACAAGTAGCGTAAATTTATTTTTCATAATATATAACAAGCACAAAACAAAAAAAAAACAAAAAAATATAAAATTTATACTAAAAAAATTTAGGAAAAAAACATTAAGCATAAAATGATGTGAAGCATAAAATAGAAAGCATCAATTTAGTTTCCAAAATATATAGATTTGGCAACATAAATATAAAAGGCATAAAACAAATAGTATAAATTTATTTTTTGTAACATATAACAAGCACAAAACAGAAAATATAAAACAAAAAACATAAAATTCATCCATAAAAAGTTTTGCAAAAAACATAAAGCATGAAGCATAAATGAGAAAGTAAATAAGGAGAAAAAAAAAAGAATTGATTTATAAGAAATTTATTGAAATGGGACTAAATAACACTCAGTTCAAGGGCAGCAGCAAACATCAGAGAAACCGCGAGGAGGTAAATGCCAGTAGCAAAAGGGGAAATAAGGAGATCTTCTTGTGCAAGCATATGTACAAGGTATTTACTAACGGTATTGGTGACGCACTATTCCACGACTAAAACGCTTAAATGAAATGAAGCATTTAGGATACCAATAAAATTATTAACTAATGGTGAATGGTTTGTCAATTTCTAATTATTGACTAATGGTGAATGGCTTCATGCTTAACAATGCTAAAAATCAATTTTTAGGTATATAGATGGTTTGAATATCCGAACTTACGACTTTCAGTATACCATCTGAGTTCACTACCACTAATCCACCCCCTAATGAGCTAAAAATCCCTTTTTTTTTTTTTTTGTGGTCATAAACTATAGTTACATGTAGTAGTAAAACGTTTTGGTATTTGCAAATTTTGATATTTACATGAACACTAACTATCTTTTTTAAGGGTAAAATCAACACTAACTACTTTGATATGTAAGAATCGATGAAGATCTGGGAAACAAGATATCTAAGAAGCTCCGCAAGGAATTTATCATTCAGGTCTATATAAGTTGTTCTCTGCCTCTTTTTTGGCCAAACCAGTTTGTGATTTATCTTTAACTGTTGTACGAACTCTCCAATGAATTCTTCTTCCTGTTCTGAAGCTCCAAGTGCGTCAGCTGAGTAAGTTAATTGATCATTTTTATTTTTTTTTAATAGTAAAAATAATTAAATTACTAAAGGCACGTATATATGATCTTAAGATCGAACTTAGAATGTGGAAGGAAGTATAGTCTTCGTATAACATCAGATGCCTCTTAAGATAAATGCTCTCGGGGGCTTTTAAAATGCGGACCGCATCTCCTAATGCGGCCGCAATTTTGCGGATGCGGAAGCATCCGTTACCATATTTGAGCGCATTTGCGGTGTGATTGTAAATCACTGTTGTTGCGGTGTGTTGCGGACGCATTGCAACACTAATGCGGTTGTTGCATTTGGTTGCGGACCATTTTTATCGCATTCTCACTGCAATCTTAATCGGCCATGAATTGATGCAGAAGTGCACTAATGAGGGAAAAAAGGTATTGAAAGTCTACTTTTTTTTGAGTGAATATCAGTTTTAAAAAGGAAAACAATCAGTAAAAGTTTAGAGGGGGAAGGGAAAGAAATTTAGAGAAATTATGACGATTAACGAGTGAACTGCAAGGATTGGAGCTTAGTACAGAGTAGGAAGAAAAATCTGACAGAAAAGTAGGATCAAGATTTAAAAAATAATAATTTGACTTGACAAGACCCCTTATGTACTATGCAGAGTAGAGTAGCTGGAGGAAATAATTTAGGACTATCACAACCCTTGAATTGTGGTAAAATAATGGATATATGAGCCAATAAATCTTATTGGGATCCGGAGTAAAATTAAAAAATGCTTACTACAGTTTATAAAACCAATAAAATGTTAAATATTTATCAAAAGTTGAGAAGGTTTTCAACTTTGCTTTTTTTAATTATATTTATATTAATATTAATTAATTAAAATTAATTAGTTATATTGTTTAAAGTATTCAATATGATTTTTTCATGTCATTAGCATCATAATTTAATAAATTTTATTTTTAAATATATCAAATTGTATAAAAATAATATTAATTAAAATTTTTAAAATTATTTAACTCTCTTAAAATTAAAATGTGAGAAAATTTAAAAAATTCACAGCCGCGACAACCGCAATCTGCATTATAACACCTGCAATGTCTGCAATCGTGAAAAATGCAACGCAACCCCATCCGTGACTGCATCCGCAATTTAAATCCATGCTTTCGACAGTTAATTGGTCATTTTTAATGAACTTTTATTCTCTCTATGTTATGTATATTTCCCTTCTCATATTAGCCTCATCTATTTTGGCTTTGTATCATTTATAGTGTGGATCACAAAATTGGGGATAAATTTGAAAAAAATGCTACAATATACTACGAAGCAAAATTGTACCGCAACAGCAATATTTTAGCTGCAACATTTGTTAAATTCCGTAATTTAAACTATGTTTTCTATGCAGAGAAATTAAACCTAGAAAGCGAAGCATGGAACAGAAACCAGCCAAAGAAATTATGGAGGCAGCTGCGGGAGTTGCTTTTGTTGGTGGGTTTCGGGGTCCTCCGTCTTATTCATTTGCGTCCAATGAAAATACTTTTGGTTCCATGGAAGGGAGAAATCAAATTTTAGAGCATATTACAGAGGCACTGGCTGACCCTAATGTTCACATAATTGGGTTGCATTATTCAAATGAAAATGCAACGAACACCCTGCTTCAAAAAGTCACCAGAAGAGCTGAGCGAGATAGTATGTTTGATGTGATTCTCAAAGTAACTGTGACCAAAAAGCCAGACATTGAGAAGATTCAAGCCCAAATTGTTGATAGATTGGGATTCAAATTGGATGAGAAATCAAGGGCCAAAAGAGCTAGCCTTTTGCAAATTGCTGATAGATTGGGATTCAAATTGGATGAGAAATCAAGGGCCAAAAGAGCTGGCCTTTTGCAAGACAGCATCAAGATGAAACAGAAAATCCTAGTGATGCTTTGTGGACTCTGCGAAGGCATTGATTTAGGAAAATTAGGAATTCCATGCGGGGCAGATCACAGTGGCTGTAAGATATTGCTCACATCTATAAATGAAGAGATTCTATCCAACAAAATGCACACCCAAAAGAATATCGTGATCTGATCTCTCCTTGGGGACAAATCCTAGTATCTCTAGCTATTCTATCGTTTTATTTCTCCTTTCCTCGTTGAATAATATGTTTCTATGTTTTCTTACATAATTTGCCAGTTATTTCCTTTTCTAAGACTATTTCAGTGAGCTTGTGTATGCGCATGAACAATCTTATATCTGTTAAATATACGGGCAATTTTTGCATACTACCTCTGACATACAACCAATCGCAAGTTTTATAAAAATTCTTATAAAACTCACAATATTCTATATAAAGTGTGTAATTTCTTCATAATAATATAAGTTATGAATGTCTAATTGTTCGTATAAAATTTTTAATTTTTTTCATAAAATTTTGTAAATTTTTTCTTAAATCATGAAATAATGATAGTTACAACAAAAAAAAAATTAAAAGTTATTGCAAGAACTTGTAAAAAGTATTGCAAACTATGTTAAAGGTTATAAGTTTTAAGAGAAAGTCTCATAAAACTCGAAAAGTTATATATATGCTATCTCAACTATATAGTATTGATATATTTTTCTCTTCTACCAGAATTTGGACTCCTCGATATTCTATTTCTTACAGATTTATTTGAAGATTGAACATAAACTTTGATTCCTCCTGCCCTTAATGTAAATAGTCTTAAAAGACTCTCGAGCACGTTAGTGACAAAATTATCTATATTGTTCCTACTTTAAACTATTAATTTATTGAAATTTTACTTTCAATTGTTGCATTCTTTTTATATTTATATGTAATTTTGTTGATTACAACATAAATAGTCACAATCGCAATTATACATGATCATGACCGGTAAGGAAAACTTTAAGTGAAGATCATTAATCTAATACTCAAAATTAAAGAAGTAAAAAAAAGAAAAAAAAGTGACCCCGTATATTTAATTTAACGTGATTTTTCTCTGGAAACAACTAAAAGGTATACATCAACTCTACATATTTTGGTGTGTAACAGAGATGGTTCTTCCCTGCTGCCCGGTTGGGGAAATTTTCAACCAAGAGAACTGAATTGGCTTTTATTTGATTATTTCAGAAATCTAATACGGAAGCAACAATAGGTTAATTGAATTATTGCTAAATAATATTTCTTTAATTTTTTTAATAATATGAGTAGCTAGACTAATAGATGTATATAGACATCGAATGTCATTAAATAAAAGGTTCCAACTTCTTCTATTCATTCATTTTTAGTAGGAGTGATAAATTTTATAACATAGACATATAAGAAACTAAATTGGGACCTAGATCATTAAAAAAAAAATCTAAAAATCATCTTAAGTATCACTGCATTATTAAAAGTATCGGATAGTTCGTTACTGGTTTAAGAAGATAGAAATATTCTCTCGCATATAAACTTTAAACAGTTGGACAAGCGGACCAAATACTAACAAAAATTAATAAAAAGAAAAGCTGGTTGCCTTCATTTAAAAAAAAAAATCACAGTACAACCAAGGAAATTAAACAACAATATTTACCGTGTTCCTTGTTTGCCTTGTTGATGATAACTACTACCAATGCCCGGATCGATAAAAACAAGAAACCACCTATTTGCTTTCAGCTACACATTATCGACACCATGCAAACTATGGGCGTAAACACCGTCGATGTGAAATTCATTTTTTAATTTTTATCTATATGAAATATTTTATATTAATTTGTTCAAATTTATCTTTCTGTTATTGTTTATAGAAAATAACTTATTTAATTTCATTCCCTTGAGATTGAAATTGGATAAATTAATATTTCATATGGACAAATTTAATTTAAAATATTATACAAAAATAAAAATAAAAAATAAATTTCACTGAATTTATTTTAAATATCTCTAATTATTGCTCGTATCTACAGGGGTCTTTTCCAGACTTTTTGCATTGTAGTTTCAATTTAAAATATTGTGTGTATTAAAAACTTATCACTTTTGAAGATATGTTCTTATTAATTATTATCTAATGGCGAATAGCTCTATGCTCAGCACGACTACAAATTCTTTTTCTTTAATCATCAATTTAGTTACGAATAGTAAAAGCTTATGCACTTGGCAAATTTAAACTTCGTACCAATTTTAGAAGAAATTCTTAGATATTTCAATTTCAATTTCGATAGTAATTTTTAAAGTCTTTTTTTAATGGTATAACGGGTTAAAGTGTCAAATGAACATACACAGTATCTTCAAATCAAATTCAGCATGAGGAGGTTGCCAAACCTTCAAATAATATCATATCTCATTTTAGTTAAAAGGTCTTTAAGATCCGCTCAATTATCGAGTCAAATTAAATTAGATAAGAAATCTGTATTTAAAAGAGGTGTGATGGCATAAAAGATGAAAAAAAAAAATCTTAGTGATGCTTTGTGATTTTAACAAGGGCATTGGTTTGGGAAAAGTAGGAATCCCATTTGGACTTGGAGCAGATCACGCTGGCTGCAAAATTTTACATCAACAAGCGAAGATGTTCTATACAACCAGATGCATACCTAGAAGAATTTCACAATCTGATTCTCTGTCCTTGTGAAGACATCTTAGGTTGGGGCTTATAATTTTCATTTGTTATAATTGTTGCTTTAAGAATTTCACAATCTGATTCTCCTACGTTGTTTTGTTGCAATGTAGCATTTGGCAAACTAAAACAACCAGTCACTTTTCCACGAAGCTTATTAACATTGGAAACCTAACTCAAGAGTCAAGAGCCAGATAAGCCAATGACGTGGCTCTGTATCTTGGGCTGTTATTTTGTGCTTCACACGCAGTCTCCTACTTCTTTAATTAGCTAGAGATATTTAGGCTCTATGTAAGCATTTTTCTTAAAAAATATTATTTACACATATATTAATGAATGAGTGATATGTTATTTATATTAATGGTTAAAAAATGATATTTAAAATTATGGTAATGAAAGAAAATAAATTCTCTTTTAAAATACAAGAAATTAGTTTCTTTAAACTCTTTATAACTAAAAATAAATAAATAAATAAAATTTTCTCATCGTGATATTTTATAACTGTATTTAAAAAATATTTCCTATCAAAATAAATGAAGCCTTAATATGATTTTACAACGGAGCAAACCTAGGTTTTTAATTAATTTCATTTTTAAGTCACACAAAGTATGAGAACACTGAATTTATTAATGTGACCATAAAAGTTAAAGGAGCAAATATCGTTATTTAAATTTACTGTCACTAATGGTGTGGTGAGTTTACAAATTTACATAAGAATTTGACCATCAAAGTTAAAAGAATACATTTTATTTAAGGTTGTCTAAAATTTTCTTATATTAGTTTGACTGTGCATGGAAGTATGGAATAGGAAGACCCAAAATGGGGGGAGGGAAGAAGAAGAAGAAGTCAATTGGAGACAATGAGATCAGTACATTACAACAAAAAAGGCACTAAATTGTCTCCTTGTTTGTATAAGGATTAATGCATACCTTACTTGAAGCAGTGAGGACGTAATAGGATTTTTAATCTTAAAATTGAGGTTTATCTTCACCAGGAATCTAGGACGTACTACAAATTGATAAAAATTTACAATCAAACTTTCTTTTAACATGGGCAGGTGCTGGTATGATTTTTAAATATCTGTTCGGAATGTTATTTCTAACGTAATTAGTATTAATTTGCTTGTTAATTATGCATTCAGAATAGGCTCCAACTTCTTGCTTGTTTATAAAAAAAAAAAGAAATTCTGCTTTCGCTATATATCAGTTTTAAACAGTTTGACCAAATACTAACGTAAAATCAACAAAAGAAAGTATTGTTTTTTTTTTTTCCATAAAATGAAATACAAAATTCAACCAAGCAAATCAAACATTTACGGTATTACCTTGTTTGCCTTGTTCATATTAACTACTTCCAATACCTCCATCGATAAAACCAAGAAACTATCTGTTCTTTTTGTTTTCAGCTGCATATTGTTAGTCCAAATAATAAACCTTAATAAAGATTTTAAATTGCTCTGTACAATTGCAATATGTAATATTGCAGTTACAAACTGTATCTCATTCACAATTTTTTTACAATTTTATATCTCACTGGTCATATTTTCTATATTTGATTGCAATTTTGCTAATCACAGTTATATATACAAAGAAAAATGTAAAATATTCTCTTTAACTTTGAGGCAGTCAAATTTTGCCCTTTCAATTTTAAAAACTTAAAAATCATTCCATTATATTATATAAAATTTGGAATTAACATCTACTGACAACTTAATTTACCATTTTACATAATTTTTTTAAACAATAATCACAATAATATATATAGTATATTAGGGTTTATCATTTTTTTTGCAAGTAATTTGTATGTCATATAATTAATAGGAATTAAATTAGATATATAAGATTTTTTAAAAAATGAGTTATGAAATTGTAAATGGAAAAATATCAAAATAAACCAATATAATATAACTTTGTGATTCTTGTTTAAGAAGTTCATTAAAAATGATGAATTTTGATAAAAATAATTAATTAAGATGACAATAAGTGTTAATTTTAAGTTTTGTGAAGTATGAATAGTGATTTTCAAATTTGTAAAATAGAAAAAGACAAATTTTAACCACTCAAAATTAAAGGGGGTATTTACATCTCTCTTTATATATATAGTATTGAATGTCTAAGATTAAAAAATAAAGTCATTTAAAAAAGTTGTGTAATCACTTTAAAAAATCACATGATTTTATACTTTAATTCTAGACATTCAATGTAAAAATCTTATAACTATGATTCACTTATCTTATCTTTCTTATATAAATATGTCTTTTAATATATATATATTATATATATATATATATATATATATATATATATATATATGTATATGTATGTATATGTATATGTATAGAGAGAGAGAGAGAGCATGTGGACAAAAGTAATACAATTCTTTTTTCTTCTTCTTCTTTTTAAATCGTAAATATACAATTCTTTCGTTATACGCTCAGTTTAGTGTTGTGGACATCCATAACGTGGTGGCTCGGTTTGCGCGGAATTCAACTTGGTTCATGCAAGAATTAAATTTACGTAAAAAGTTACATTTAAAAAAATAATTTTTTTAATCTTAAAAATGATTTGATTGGTGACGAAAATTAAAAAATTTTACTAGTTCTTTTTATTTTAAAGGATATAGAAAAATCACTTCTCCCATTTTATCAAATTGTGGTCAAGCAAATACCTCATATATTTTCTATTTTTTTATGAAAATTGATATTTTATTTTTAATTATTTTACTTTTTTTTTGAAATAGTTATCGCATTAATGTCTGAAAAAACACAACACTAAGACAAGATATCTAAGAAGCTCCGCAAGGACATTATCATTCAGGTCTACATATATAATTTGTTCTCTCCCTCTTAATTTTTTGGCCAAACCAGTTTGTGATTTTATCTTTAATTGCTGTATGGATTCTTCAATTACTTCTTCTCCCGTTCTGAAGCTCCAAGCATGTCAGCTGAGAAAGTTGATTATTTTTTACGGACATTTATTTCCCATGTGCTATGTATATTTCCCATGTATAAGCCTGATATGTTATGTGTTTGTTTTCCTGCTATCAGTAGCAGCCTAACCAAAATTTTTCACTTGAGGGGCCAAATATCCAAATATCCATATATATATATATATGTATATGAATACACCGGAGCCACTGCTAGTCCTCTCTCGGGTCCACCACTGCTTGTTATAGCTCAAAATTGAGTTATAACGTGGATCACAAAATTGCGAATTCATGTGAAAAAATGCAACTATTATAAGAAAATTTGAAATTTCAGTTGTGGAAAATAGTGCAACAGCAATATTTTGGCTGCGACATCTGTTACGTTCCGTAATTTAAAACTATATTTTCTATAAAGAGAAATTAAACCTAAAAAGAAAAGGGAGGAGCAAAACTCAGACAAAGAAATTATGGAGGCAAAGGTGGGAGATGCATCCGGGGCTAAACAGCAGCCTGCATTATGGTGGGAAAATATTGTTTTTCGGGATGCTGGACAGATATTAAATGAAAATGCTTATGGTCCCATAGAAAGGAGAACCCAAACACTAAAACAAACCATAGAGACCCTGGCCAATCCTAATATTTCCAAATTGGGTTGATTTATTCAGATGAAAATTCTATCAACACCTTGCTTCAAAGACTCCCTAGAAGAGCTAAGCAAGATAACATGTTTGATTTGATTTTTGGAGGCAAATGTGACGAACCAGCCGATATTAAGAAGATTCAAAATGAAATTGCCGGTAGTTTGAATTTGATAGTTATTTTGCATTAAAAATAAGAACCCTAGACCTTTGGCTTTCAATTATTGCATAAACATAAGGAACAATTAATTATGTAAGTTAATATAATAAATACCTTTCTCAATTGGTGATTGATCTTGAATCTTGCATTTCTTTCACCATCTAAACCAATATTTGTAACATGAGAAGATATAAAATTATTATTGTAGAGGTTTCACTGCCCCTATGATAACCTCCCTTTTTCCCCCCTCTCTCTCTTTCTCTCATTTTGATGAGAGGATTGGTTTTGCATTTAGATGGGATAAATAAAAATCAAGGTTAAGTTACTAGAGTCGGGGGAGCTCATTAAATACTTTAAGTTAGGTCATAGATCTTAACCATCACAAAATCTATACCTAACTAACCCACATTTGGGTCATAATACTATATAGGGCCTAATTTCATTTATCACTTTTATTTAGAGCCTACATGACAAAATTTAACATTAATTGTCACTTATAAATTAATGAGAGGCCCACATTAAATTTTCTAATAATCTTTCACTTAGACCCACATTAATTTATAAATGATGACTCCTTGAAAAGAATTAATGTAAAAAATAGTATTATATCACTAATAGGTACAATTGAGATTATAAGCATCCAACAATATTAAATATTATATATGAAGGGATATTAATACAAAACATGTTGAGTGTGTACACCTCACAAACCAAATGATTAAATATAAAGTGCATAACAAAATTTACATTATCTCAATGTGATTAAATGTAAATTCCCCACACAATGATCCTAGCATCAACCCAAGATGCCTTATAAGAATCAATATTCTCAAATTAGTAATTAGACAGGATGTAAATGTCTCTATTGATAATCATGAGACTAGATTTAATGTCTTTACTCTAATGTCATAACCAAAATATGCATAATATATGGCAAAAATTTGAATATCTCATTATGAATATTTCACTTAAACATATCATAAGATATCAATGAATTCATATTAATAAAACTCCCACTAACTTAAAACACTAGCAAGGCTTAGGAAAATTCACTTCATGATAATCCTTTATATTTACCCTTAAACCTTCTAGTTAGTGAATCTACAAGCATACAATATGTGGAAAGTTAGATAATATACTTTTGTATTTTCTCTCTCATAAATAGGTGCTTCAATTTGAAATTATTTATATAGGTAAATTTGTTATTGCTAAGAGCAAATCCATAACAGTAGTTTTGTTGCAACATAAATCTGGTCAAAGCTAGAAAACCCTTAATCTTGCCAACTTGATAAGGATTTTATTACATGTGACATGCCCTACCCTTCAATGGAGGTTGCTACAATTGACTGCATAATAATTTCATGATATAATACCTCCGAATATATGTCCAATCATAATTTTATAATCACCTAGACAATTGATAAAATAAGTTTGAGTAACTTGTATATATGAGATCTTTTGATCTTTTATAGATTAGTGTGTAAAAAAATGTACCATCTAGATGCAAAACCTTTTATAGTTTAGAACTACTGACCTAAATCAATAATAGGTTACTTACAATTGATACGTACCGAACAATCCTTATCATTTAGAAAATATTTAGGCTTGATAAAGTTAATCTTTCTAGATCAATTAACATGAGAGTACATGATATGTCAGACTCTTTTAGTACTAAAATGAGACAAGCCAAATACCCTTAGGATCACGAGCCCACCATAAATAATTTTAGGCTTATAAGCCTATTATACATATACTATTATGTGCTTGCCACACTTTTCTTCTAGGCCACTTTTAACTGGATTTTATTTAATTGTTTTGTCTTAACTAACATGTGTTGACCACGATCAATATGATCATGTAGATCCAAGATTACCCAAATGCCTAAATTCATCATGCATTGATCCGTGTTGCTCTACGAGAAAAATTATAATCTCATTAAAATGAGACACAACTATGTAAATGGACATTGTTCTCATTTTCAAAAATTTATTTGGCTATCAGGTCACTCATTAAGAAGAACACTCTCTTCTCCAACTATCACGACTCCTATTAAAATGAGCTACTTTATATCATAAGTGAGTTTTAAAATGTTGAAAGAGAAAAGTCTTTGATGAATTACACCTTCTTAAAATAGTTACTAACTATTGACTAGCCTAATCTTGAACCCATAAATGCAATTAAGCATCCCTTAAACACAAAATTATGTTTATTTCTAACTTCCACCTTTTACAGAATTTGATAGTCTCCCACTATCCTAGAACATCTTTAAGTGGATCAAACATATTAGGCATTAAAGATGGTTTTAGGATTAAATATTGAATTTTTTTAATTTTGTAAAATCTCAAACATCCCTTTCAAAACATATATCATGAAAATAACCTCAAAATTTAAGTTTTATTTATCAAAATTTGACAATCGATCAAAATAAATTTTTCACTATTGAAATTCAATAAAATATTATGTTTTCTAGTACAACATGAACAAAAAAAACTCCTCTCTAGTTGTAAAACATTTGTATAGAAGTCAACAAAACTTAGTGGAAAACATTTAGTACATACTAAGTCAAAAAGACCAAAATTTTATATTTTTGTCAAATTGAAACAAGATAATTAATAAAGTTCATAATGGGCTTTCACAATCCTCTAATCTCATTACTAATCATTCTTTTAATTAACGACCTTTTCCTGTTCAATTTAAGTTCATAGATTTTCATTTTTTTAAAGTAAATGGATCAGATATTTACTATATTAAGGGATACTTTATTTGATGGTCTGATTTAAAATGACTACCAAATCATCTTAATTCGAGTAAAAACACTTTTGTGTTCCAATTTTATCCTATACTCGAATTTCAACTCACGGTGGGTTTGACACTTAAAATCACTAGATATATTATTTAGAACTAGGCCTTATCAAATGCAACATATTCCATTTTACATTTTAAAATTTTATTACATGGACATTAAATTTAGGAAAAATATTAAAATCATCTGACACATGCCAAAACCTTAATCATGTAGGAATATCCTCATAAACTTATACTATGCAATATCAACCAATACTACATTATAAGGACTAATACCAAAAGGGTATTTAAATTCTTACAATATAATACAAGAGGCAAACATCATGTTTCTAAAATCCAACACCAAATGGTATTTAAGATCTTAGGAATACAATATTCAACCCTACACTCATATTATAGCCAACCTACCATATCAATAATACAATATCAAAGGGTATTTAATATTATTAATATGGCCTCTCCCTTGTATATTTCTAAGTAAATTTTCCCTTTTCAAAATTTTGTATAAAATTTTATGTAACTAGTCCCATGAAAGTGAGTACACAATTGGATAAAATTTTTATGGCATAATATAAGTATATAGTAATTCATAATTAATGCTATAATCCTCTAAAAATTATTACATGATACAAACAATCTCCAAAATTACTACAAAAATAACAATAGGTAGCTTATAATATAGAAATCACCTAGGAAAAATTTCAATTCAAAATTATTTCAAATAATTATTCAAAAAAATTGGGCAAAACTTAAGATAAAAAATTTTTATTGAAAAAAATTCTAAAAAAAAAGCCCAAAATTACATGCTCGGAGAGTGGAGCATAACAACGTGTGCATTATTGCTAACCATCGCTGGCAGATGCATGGACTATGCGGTTGGGCAATGCATAGGGTGCACTATAATGCATCTTCTTGCTCAAAAAGCCAAGCACACAGGTCTATGTGACCCAGTTCCAACCTAGCAACTACTTAACCTTGATCTTGCAATTTTTGCCTAATTTTATGGGATTTTCGGTGTCATTCTTGCCCAAAACCCATTATATAACCTTTCATTACCTAGTCTAGTGGTTTCTCACTTAAAAGATGTCTGAGAATTGCAATTTTAAATCTTCAAGGAGGTTTTTACATGTTTTATGATGTTTCTTACATCCAAAATTCCCCTTAAAATACTCGATTATCACTACCCATGTTTTTCTTTCTTAATGTTATTTAAAACTTATAGGGCATATATAGGGGTTTCAAGTACACTCATTATTGGGTTCTTAAGGAATTTTTATTTTATTTTATAACATGACAATGAAAACATCCAACAAAATGGCTAATAAAAATCACATGTGCATTGTAATCTATCTATTTATATATGTATATAATGCATAAAAAAGGGGTAACATGCACATTATTATAAAATTTCACACAACTAGTAACTACTTTCATGGCTGGACATATGAAAAACAATTCATGTACAAACCATTTATACATAAACAAGAAAAGATATACGTATGTTTTCTGTATGCCATAAATCATATATATATAGTATCATGTGCTATACTCTTATTAGTTTATGATATAAGACATATTTATCAAAACAAATGCATAAATCCCAAAGATTTTAGAGTAGGATCACAATAACAAAATTATTGAAA
Organism: Sindora glabra; assembly: GCA_020226215.1. Lineage (NCBI taxonomy): Eukaryota > Viridiplantae > Streptophyta > Magnoliopsida > Fabales > Fabaceae > Sindora > Sindora glabra. The sequence goes on from JAIUCU010000046.1 coordinate 55,369, forward strand.
ACTTTGGCAAGGAAGGAGAAGAATGCATCTCACATAAGATTTTATCTTAATCAACCCTAATCAAAGTTTCAACTAGGCTCTGATACCAATTGGTAGAATTATTTTAGATTAAACATGAGAACCCTAATGACATAAATACAATTAAGGAATAATTAATTATGCAAAATAATATAATAAATATGAGGATTAGTTAATGATTGATCTTGAATCCTACATTCACTTCACCATTTGAACCAATATCTATAATGCGGGAAGATATAAAATTATTATTATAAAGGTTTCACTACCTCTATGGTAACCTCTCTTTTCTCCTTCTCTCTTTCTTTCTCACTTTGATGAGGAGATTGATTTTGCATTTAGATGGAACAAATCAAAATTAGGGTTAGGTTACTAAAATAAGAGGATCTCATTAAATACATTGGATTGGGTCATGGATCCTATCCATTATAGTTTATACCCAACTAACCTATATTTAGGTCATAATACCATATAGGGCCCAATTTCATTCGTCACCTTTTCTTAAAACTCACATAACAAAATTTAACATTCATTTATAAATTAATGAGAGGCCCATATTAAAATTTCTAATAAATATTAGATAAGAAATCAAGAGTTGAAATGGCTAGCTTCTTGCGTGACAACATAAAGATGAAAGAGAAAATTCTAATAATACTTTGCGGCCTCTGCAAGGGCATTGATTTGCAAAAAGTAGGAATTCCATGTGGGGAAGATCACAGTGGCTGTAAGATATCACTTACTTCTGCAAGCCAAGAGGTTTTATCCAGCAAAATGCACACTCAAAAGAATATCGTGATCTGATTCTCTCCTTGGGAACAAATCCTTGTATCGCCAGCTATTCAATCATTCATTTTCTGATAGAATAACGTGTTTTATGTTTTATTACATAATTTACCAGTTATTTCCTTTTACAAGGACTATTTCAGTATGTCTGTGTATGCTCATGAATAATCTTATATGAGTTAAATATATAGGCTTTGTTTGTTTTATTGGAATGCATTTTTTAGTAATATATATATATCATTTACATTTATATGAATGAAGGAGTTACATACTATATGTATGGCTGTTAAAAAAAATAATACTTAGAATCATTGTAATGATGGGAAGTAAATTCTTCTTTAATAAAAAAAAGAATTTATTTTCTCCAAATTCTTCCTATTTAATATTAAAAAAATAAAATAATTTTCCTCATCTTAACATTTTATAATTATATTTTATAAAAAATATTTTCTGTTGAAATAAATGGATCTTGGATTTATTTTTCTCTTCTGTGAGAATATGGACTCTGTGATTTTATATTTCTTTTAGATTGATTTAAATATTATAGGCATATATAAACTTTGGTCCCCCAGTCCTCTGTAGAAAATTCTGCGAGTTTAAAGGCTTCCGAGCATGCGCGTAAATGAAAAAAAAAAAATCTTTACTGTTCCTGCTCTAAACTTTTAATTTATTATTTTTTTAGTATTTATGTGTAGTTTTGCTAATTGCAATATAAACAACCGTAATAATAATTATGACATGAATAATGCCCGCACAAAAATCTTATAGGTGAAGAAACGAGATTTATCCAAGTGATAAATATCAAATTTGTATTTTCTCAATTAATTTTCAATCACTTCCTCTTGTATGTTCACCGAATTTCTCAAAATCAAAGACTTTCTGTCCAACGATTTGGATAATTTCAAACCATCGAATGTGCGTATTTAGAAAATTGTGGTTCTTTTTCTTAACTTTGTAACGATACAAAGATCGTCTCAAATGATAATCTAAAACTTAAGATATTACTAAAATGTTAAAATAACTTCAATTTATCCAAGTTAAAATAGTTAAATCCCTTGATTTGAAAGGCCTGATCAATTCACAAAATGAGTTATAAATGACTTAATTAGGCATATGAACATAATAAAAGATTAAATATGGAATAAAAAATAATTAATAATAAATCAGTTATCACAGTATATATAGAACTATGCCACGTTTAAGTTTGTCTAAAATTTTGCTATATCAGTTTCTATGCACGAAAATATGAAATATCAAGAACCCAAAAAAGAAGGGGGCGGGGGGGAGGCATTGTAGACAATGAGATCAGTACATTAAAAAATAAATTGTCTGCTTGCTCATATATAAGGCATTCCCTCACTTAAAATTTACAGCAGTAATTAAGTAATAGGATTTTTAATTTTAAGATGGATGCTTCTCTACATTAGGCCTACCAAAATGATCAAAATCTTTATATATTTTCTTACAACCAAACTTGCTTATTATCTTAGCTAAAATGTGCTGGTGTTGGTATGATATTAAGAAGAAAATTTTCGATAAGTTCAGTTGTAAAGATACTGCAACAGCAATATCTGCTAACGTTTGTCACATTCCGTAATTTAAAACCATGTCTATAACTGAAAAGTTCAACTTATCCAAGCAGATGCATACCAAGAAGAATTTCTCAATCTGATTCTCAGTTGAGTTTTCGATGATTCTACGTTATTTCATCGTAATGTTGAATTTAAACGACAAACTAAAACATCAAAACTCATTTGCACAAAATACAGGAACCGAACTCATGGGTTAGATAAGCCAATGACTTGACTTTTTGTCTTGGACTGTAATTTTGTGCTTTACATATATTCTTCTTTAATTAACTAGTGATATTTAGTGTCCTATTTTTCTGGTAGAAATTTAGTGTCATATTTAAAAGGAAAAGAAACAAAATTTTTAATTAATTTCTTTTTATAGTCACTCAAAGTATAAGAATATTGAATTTGTTATTCTACTAAAATAATAATACTAATATGACTATAATTAAAGTTCGAAATTCTATTTAAATTTATTGCCACTAACTATAATTTTGCGAATTTATATGCAAGTTTGAACATCAAATTTATAAAGTACATTTATATATGTAAACAATTAAATTTTGTCCATTGCTACCTCACAAATTTGAGCTAATCAGAGGGGGAAAAATGGTTACTGAGCAAGATTTAAAATATTACATGGAAAATAATGGATCCCAAACAACAATTCTTTGCGAAGAAAAAAGAAAGAAAAAGTGATATACATTAGTAAAAGGGAAAAAGAAGACCTTATTGGCTACCATTTAGAAAAGAATAGTACTGAAAACTAATTTGGTTAGAGAACTGATTTTAAAAAATTTATTCTTTTGAAACCTTTAACCAATTTTTTTCTAAAATACTATATAATAGAAATAAATAGAATCAAACATTTATGATCATTTATATATATATATATATATATATATATATATATATATATATATATATATATTATGTTAAGAAGATGCCAATACAAGATCTGTAGATTGCCATCCACAAGATCTTTCAAAATATATCTCAATAATGAACACATAGGGTGTGGAACCTTAAGTACTGTATAGGAAGAATAAAATATTGTTAGAACTAATTAATAAAATCAAACTTAAGCACCAATAATAATTTAGAAAATAAATTTTCACTTAACTTTTTAAGTTTCTCTCTAAAATCTAACAAAGTTTCAATAGATCTAAAACCATCTTTGGAAAATTAGAACCCTAGAGTTTCAACAAAGGAGGATTAGAACAAGAAACTATATCCATTGATATCCTAAAACATCCTTATTGATAATGTCACATTAAAGTTCATAATGTCTCATTAAGAATCATAAAATTTCATTGAAGCCAGTAATGTTCAATTAAGGTTCATGACAACTCACTAGGGTCAATAAATTTTAATAAGGCACATAATGCATCATTAAGGTTTATGATGACTCAATGAATCCAATAATGTTTATTAAAACTCATAATGCATCATTAAGGTTTCCAATTTTCATATTTTAAATATTCATAATTGGATATTTCCTATTCAAAAATATATTTTCAATTAATATTTGAAATATATTTGATTCATTTAAAGATTCTATTTCATGTAAGTAGTTGATAATTTAACCAATAGTTGATAAGTTAAATAGAAACTAATAAGGTAGTAAGTGGTTTATAATTGATAGCTAATAACTAATAAGTTAATTGATTGTATAAGAAGTGTTTTGTAAAATTAGCTATTAAATTAGCTAAAATTACAAAATGATATAAAAGAATATATTAATAGAAATATATATATAATTAAAATAATTCATATTTATTTAAAGATCAAATTATATTACCACAATCAATATATTCTAAAATAAAAATATAATAAATAGTATTTAATTATATTTTATGAATTTATATATTTATTTACTTAGATAATTTTTATTTATTATTTATAATAGAACTATTATTATAATTACTTAATTATATTTTATGATATTACATATTTATTTACATACTTATTTTTATATATTTAGAGTTTAAAATAAAAATATAATTATGTTAAAATTAAATTAATTATATTTTATTAAAAAATAATATTTAAATTTATGTTATAAAGGGTATAGATTATAAAATAATAAAAAGGAATAAGAATAGATTTGAAAAAAATTGAAAACATAATAGCTTATAAGTCACAAGCTACTCAAAGTAACTTATCAAATCATAACTTATTTTCTTTAATAAATTAGTATGCAAAATATCTCTTAAGACTAGTTTATACCTTATTATCCAGGTTAGTAAGTTAACTTATTTGTTATATGAATTAGAGCCAAAATTCATTTATTAGATATTTCTGATTTGAAATATATATCCAACAAATATTTAAAAATAAAAAAAATTTATGTCAATTTCTTGATATAATTTTATTTAATAAATTATATAATCTAAATCATATCTTTAACTTTTAAATAATTGTCTAGGGAAATATTCTTGAAATTGGTATTTCTAAAAACTAACTCCTACTATCTAAATATACTAGGCTACATGCATGGGCTCAATGACCAAATCATGCATGCATTTTCATTTATTAGTCCTATAGTCTTTACTCAGTTAGTCTAATCTAACAACAATATGCAAAATGCCTTTACTTAGATAAAAATCCAAAAAAACTAGCAGTCTAGGGAACTTATGTGTACATATATAATTGGCTCCCAATTAGTTAAATACTTTAGTTATTTAATTTTAATGATATTTTCACTATGAAACTGAAACTACACTCCAAACCTTTATTCAGATAAAAAATTCAAATAAGTTAGCAATTTCCTTAAATTGTATTTCCATATGTCACATTAATTCTTAACTTATATCTCTTTGCATAATATTCAATTAAATTGATAAAATTAATTTAATTTATCTCAATACTTTTTTATTTCTCTAATGATCATTAATTAGTTTTCTTCTAATTTAATTAGAACTAATGTGCTTAGCCCTAGGACTTAGGATTATGTATCAAAATCTACTAAGACTATTATATCACTAAATTCTATATTGTTATATCAAAATTATATTCTTAATAAACATATCAATACCAAATTACTAAGTATATTAACCCTCAATTGAGTCTTCGTCATTTGCAACTCAATATTAAAAGTAAAAATAACTAATGCCTATTGAATTCTATTTATCTTGATAATAGTCATATATATTTCATTTATGATGCCATTCAATATACTAAGTACATCTTTAAATTTTATATGGCCAAGATAAGCCATATATTCCAAAATTTACAAAAGCATTAATAAAATATCCAACTTCATTAATATATTGTGAATAATAATTTTATTAATTATAAATAACTTGTACTCATATCTTCTATAAATCCATATTATGATCATATAAAGATATATTATACAGTTAATTGAACCTTTCATTCAATTTTTTATAAAAAATAAGTATATAAAAAGAATACTTATAATTATTTCTATTAAAAATAAAGTAACTTACAAAAACCAACTACTCTTATATATGAGCTCATTCCTAACAACTTCACATCAATACAAAAGTCCTCATACATTGGGACTTCTATTTTAAATTAATAGATGTATATGACATAAGTTAAATTAAACATATTCATTAGTAATGTCATTCAACAAATACAATATTGTCATGTGTGAAAGTGTATCATTCCTACCAATAGGGAATTTTAAAATAATTTTTTTAATAAAGTAAAAATGATAAATATTAAAAATATAATAATGCTCATCCATAAGTATCCATTAGCATCTCTATAAATAAAGAGCTCATACATGACATTATAGCATAAAAAGTTATGAAAGAAAGGGAAGTAAGGCTCTGATAATGTTCATGAAGATCAATCAACAAAGACTCAAGCATTTAGAGTCTACAACTTCAACAAAAAAAACACCAATTCTAAGTTAAAGACTTTAACCAAATTCAAGAGGTTCAAATTCTCAAAACTTCTTAAGCAGGAAGTCAGTACGAGGATTCCACCTTTGGTCTAAGATTAAGCTTCTTCAAAATCCTCTATTAAAATCAAGCACTAAGCTTCAATTTAAGATTAAGCCTTCTTGAAGCCTTTCATCAGAATCAAACTTGTAGGCTTCAATTTGAGATCAAGCTCCATCGAAACTTTCCACCAAAGTCAAATATTTAGCTTTCAATCCAAGATTAAGCTTCTTTGAAGCCCACCAACAAGGTTAAGCATTTATTTTTCAATTTGAGTTCAGTCTTTTTCAAAACCTCAATCAAAATAAACGTGAAGGGGAAAATCAAATGGCACTATTTTGGTTTTTAGAATTTAAAAATTAGATATTATACTTTTACCATCAAATCAATAAAAATAAATTTGTTTAAATTTTGGTTTGGAAATTTATGTTTAGAAAATTCTAGCACAATTGATAGGACAATCTCCACATTTCATCTTTTTTCTTTAAAATAAATTTTGATTTTGCCATTATAACATAAGAAGTCATCATAGAACAAGATGTAAAGTTTTGAAAAATTCTTGAAGATTTGCTAACAATGTCTCAAGCATTTTAAGTCCTCAAAACTTCAATTAAGAACATTAGTTATGAGTTGAAAATTTGACCAAGGTCAAGTTCAAATCATCTAATCTTTTTAGGCATGAACCAATGTGAAGAATCAAACTTCAACTCAAGATCAAACTTCCTTAAAGTGCCCCATCAAAATCAAGCATCTAATCTTGGATTTCATATCAGGCTTCTATAAAACCCTCATTTGAAGTTAAGCATTTAACCTTCAATTTGAGATCAAGTTTTTTTGAAGTCCTTCATTAAAGTCAAGCATCCAACCTTTTAGCTTCCTTAAAGTCCACCATCGAAATCAAGCATCTAACCTTCAATCACTAACTGCTACAATTTTTTGTATTTTCCAACCAAAATTTTTGATGAATTTTTCTCTTAAAAAATTAAAACATAATCTATTCAAAAAAAATTGCTAGAAATAGCAACTGAAATTCAAATGGTTTGCTATTTTTGGTAGGTTTATTTTCATCAAAAATCTAAAAAAACTATTGGAAAATTGGCACAAATATTGATGTAAAGAATCTTGTTAATTCTTAATGGATTTCCAATGAATTTTTTAAAAGTATGACAAATATTTTCATCAAAAATTTTAAACGTTAAGAATAGCATGAAGATGTTCTTGCCCTCCCATTTCTTTTTCCTTTTGCCCTCCCATTTCTTTTTCCTTTTGGCACACATTTGTGTTTTTGAAGTATCTTGAATTATAATCTCACATTTTAGTGGAAAATTTTAAAATTTTGAACCGATTATATTATCTCTCGTATATTGTCTTCTAACTCTATCGATTGACTTTAATATTTGCTGAGTACTTAGTGCAGTTTGTGTTACGGTTTCAATAAAGCATTTCTTTCCCATTTTTTTCTTGCTTTGACAGAGGTTAGTAGTATGTTTTATTCACTTATTTACAATTGCTTACATTTATTTTATTTAGTTAATTAGAAATATTTACTGGTCTTATTAAGTTAATTAGAAATATTTATTTAATTTGATTTAGTTAAGTATTAGAAATTTAGCTGGATATTGGAAAGTTATATTAGTTTCAATTATTTAGATAATTGAAAATGTTTATTTAATTTTATTTAGTTAATTTTTTAGTTTATTTAGTTAATTAATAGAAAGGCTTATTAGTTTTATTAATTTAATAAAAATATTTATTTAATTTGACTTAATTAAATATTAAAAAATTTTAACTAAGGCTCCATTTCAATATAAAATGCTTTTCATAAAATATAGTTAAAAATATTAAGATGGAGGAAAAGTGTTTTATTTTTCTAATGTTAAATATGAAAAATTGGGAAAAGCAATTTCCTCCATTTGAAGAAAGAATGTATTTTCCTCTACTACCATGCATTTAAAGATCATTTTTTTAAGCTATCAATACATGTAACATAATACTACTTCATTAATATATATGTGTGTGCGCACGCACACGTAGATAATATATTCTTATGAAAAATATTTTTTGTTGAAATAAACAAAGTCTAAACATTAGAAGGGTTTACTACTTTCAATTATTTTGGTGATTAGAAATGTTTATGTACTTTTATTTAATTTTTCTTTAGTTTATTAAATTAATTAGATATGTTTGTTTAATTTGACTTTGTTAAATATTAGAAATTTTTATCTAAATATTGGAAATGTTTACTAGTTTCAATTATTTAGATGATTAAAATTTTTTATGTAATTTTTTTCATAAATTTTTTAGTTTATTAAGTCAATTAAAAGGACTTATTGGCTTTATTAATTTAATTAAAAATGTTTATGTAATAACTTAATTAGATATTAGAATTTTTAGTTGAATATAAGAAAAGTTACTTGTTTTAATTATTTAGGTAATTAGTAAATTTTTATAAAATTTCATTTAGTTGATTAGAAAAGGCTTATTATTTTTATTAAGTTGATTAGAAATATTTATTTAATTTGCCTTAGTTAAATATTAGATTTTAATTTGAATATTGAAAATATTTACTAGTTTCAATTGTTTAGGTAATTAGAAATGTTATTTTAATTTTATTTGATTATTTAATTAATTTATTTTATTAAATAGAAAGGTTTATTGCACTAGTTTGATAGTCAATTCTATTATACAAATATTAATTATAAATAATTGGACAAGGTTATGAACATGGTCGATTAGGATATGATGGGGGATAAAGTAGCCCCTAAACTACAACAGGTCATCCCCACTTATGCACACAATTCTTGGGCACATGTCTATAGCCATACCCAAACTAGGAGTCTCCTAATCACCATCACACCTTTCACTAAGTTGGTTAGCATAGTTATCATCTCTAGTTCCTGTCAGGTCCACTCCAATATTGTAACCTTTTTCAAAGATGGCATCTGGTATACCCTTGCTCCTTTAACATCCCATTTTTTATCCTAGGGGTATGTTATGCTTAGAGGGATAGGTATATATTCATTTTTAATTTATTTTTTGTATTTAATTTTCTTCATTAAAATAAATTAATATGTTAATTAATGTTAATAATTTTAATAGTTTTTTCCTACAAAATAGCCTATGAGTAATTTTTCATGAATGCTTATTGCATCTACAAGTATTATATTTAAGAGGCTTTTCTTGGAAGTACACACCTCACATATTTAACAATCCATATCAAGACAAATTTAGTAAAGGGCTCACCTTTGATAAGGATATTGTATATAATATTTCATCATTTTTAATATTTTATTATTCAATTTATTCTATTAGAAAGCTAAGAGGAATAGAATCCTAATTTTAACCTTTCACTATTTTCAATCTTTTATCATTTAATTTATATGTTAAAATAATTAAAATTGAGAGTTTATTCCTCTCAGCTTTCCAACTGTGCAAAGATCACCCAATTTGAACTTTCAAAACTTAAGTTATAATTAAAAACTTGAAACAATGTCAAAATCCAACCTTAACTGAATAATCCATTAACATTGTAAAATCATAATCCAATCACACAACAAGACCATTTCCATCAAATTAAGCACATGTACTATACTAAGAGGTATAAAATAGGAGGAACTAATATAAATAATATCTTGTACATCAAATTCCTCCACCCTTAGCCTTTGCACAATGTTAGGCAAATGCAACTTTATTCAAGTCTCTCTTACAAGCCACAAGTTATCGAAAATAAAAGACTAACCTTCCAAGGATTTCAAAATCACAAAGTTCACAAAGAATAGGACAATTAGAGTTAACAAGAATCATAACACTCCATGAATAAAAATTCTAACAAATTTAGAATTGCTCAACATAGCAATTTCATTTAAAAATAAATAAATTTAATTGGTAGATTCTCATATAATTCACTCTCCAATGATCAAGTGTTTAAGGCTAGTGTTTCATACAAATTCATTTCATGAAATTTATTTGCCATAAGTTATTTATCATTTAATCTCCATTACTAAAATCTCATGTTCAACATAAATTAAAAGGACTTTATTGAAAGTTATAATGGGGTTAGGGGAAAAGGGAGAAAATGAAGATGTGAAAGGGAAAACAATATATATATATATATATATATATATATATATATATATATATATATATATATATATATATAATAAAGCACTTAAAACATAAATGTATGGACAAAACATGAATAATTATAACTCCAACATAATAACCTAACTTTTAATTTCAAATGAACATTAAGTTTTTTCTTTTTTGATTATTTTAAAATTATTTTTATCTTATTTTTTTTCTTTCAACCAATCCTTGAAATTGAAGTAGATGATATTTTTCACTTACACACATTTATACACTCCCACACTTATTCAAGAACTCTTCTCACAAGGATTTCAAATGCTCTACTAATTTTTAAGGTTAGGTAAAGACATTTGTTTTTTTATTGAAAAATACATTAATGGGCTAAACAATAGAGAAAAGACAATTGGGCTTAAAGAGGGCTCAGTAAAGATAAAATTTCAAAGTTAGCTATTCAATATTAACTTAAACAAAAAATGTGCTTATTATATTTGTGCATACATGTGCAAATGTAATCTAAAAAAAAATTAAAGTAAGTTCTGAAGAAATAAATCATAGAAGAACATCACACACAAGAAAGGAAAGAGAAAAGCATAACTTTTCAACAAAAGGCTCAAAATCTCATAAGATTAGACGTGCTACCAAAAAATTAATCTACCACTTTAGAATTTATCACTACATCAATCAATTTCAAGAAAAAAAATAATTCATTCAATCATATTATAAACCTATCAAATTCAATTGATTTCTACACAAGAAAAATGTAAAATCTCTAATAATGGAAGACGATTAAAATGACTAAAAGAAAACTTAAAAATAAGTAAAAAGCATAAATTTTGTTTAGTTTTTTTTCAAAAACTCTAAAATATAAAAGGAAATATGAATGCTTAAAAAAAAACACAAAAGAAATCCTAAAAATTCCACACCTTATACTTAAATTTTACATTGGTCTCCAAGTAAAGTATATCATCAATAAGAAAGATAATGAACAAATAAAATAAAAGAAAAAGATGAGAAAATGACAAATCTAAATGCTTAGGTTATCTTGCCTTTCTTTAATGTCTTTGGTTAGACATTAACTATTTCACTTCAACCAAGATTTGAGTCAAAAGCTATTGCTTCATGCTATTTGAAAACTTCAACCTTCATATGGTTTAACGAGGTGGTTTCTTGATAATTGAAACCATCTAACACAATTTCTTTAAGTGTTATCTTCAAATTATTCTTTCTTGTATGCTTAGAATCATCCTATATAATGAATTCAATATAATAGCAAAATGACCAGAATGATAATCAAGAAACCACTATTTATTTTCCAAAATTTCAATTTTTTATTGTATGAACAAAAAGCTAAAAAATAGAAAAATAAAACTTATAAAATCAAAAATAGACTACTAGAATAAAAAATAACAAAATGAGGAACATCATGCAATAAAAGATCCAAAATATCAAGAAATGAAATAGAATTATCAATAAAATGTTGTATAGCATAAAAAATGTCAAGTTTGGTTGTTACACCATCAAATTCTATGGTTAATGTTCCATCTTGAAGATTAATCATGGTCTTTTCTATTTTGAGAAAAGGCTTGGCAAGAATAATTAGGGAATGAGGCTTAGATATCTTATTTTCCATCTTCAAGATGTAGAAGTTAGTTGGGAAAATCAATCCATCAACCTACACTAAAACATCTTCAAGTACACCTAAAGGGTAAGTGTTACATTTATTTGCCAATTGCATAATTACCTTTTTTTGTTTGAAAAAGACCCAAATTTAAAGCATTATAAATAGAAAAAGGTGTGACATTACTTGCAACTCCTAAGTTTAACATATCATGCTTAATTTTGATTTGTCCTACAACACATAGAATGGTGAATATGCTTGAATCTTTGCATTTCTTTAGCAATTTTATTTGAATGATGATAGACACATTCTCTCCTACACATACTTTCTTATCACCTTTTAATTTCCTCTTATTCATGCACAAAATTTTCAATAAGTTAGCATACATTGGAATCCATTTGATCAAATTTAACAAAATTAAGTTAACTTCTACTTTGCCACAAGCATTAAAATGTTGTTTTTCATCTTTTGTTTTCTTAGGCTTATTAATCCTATTGGGAAAATGAAAGGGGTAGAAAAACCAATGGAATGTATGTGTTTAAGGATAAAATATACGTTATTCTTTCCATGTTCTATTTCTTTTTCCAATTAAATCTTTAGGCTCTTTTTTTCTTATGGTTGATGGCTTGCTTTTGGTTAGAAAGTTGAATGGATTTTAACTTACTTGTTACTTCTAAGCTCAGTGGCATTGACATTTTTCTTGCTCTTTGGATTGATGATAGTTTGTGATGGAAGCTTATTACTAGAACTTTGCATTGCTAATCTTTTTACTAAAGTGGCAAGTCAACTTATTAAGTGTTTAATATTCTTTATACTAGCCTTGGTTTCCTATTGGAATTGTTAAATATTATCCTTTTTTCTTGTTAAAGATGTTACAAATTATTTTTTATTTCCTATTGAAATTAAACAACGTTAGTAACCAAAGTCTTGACAAGGTCTTCTAAAATTGTATTTGGTTTGGAAGCAGGGGGTTGAATTTTATTATATGTAGTAGGTAATTGATCTTAGCTAGAAGTATTGCCATATTAGAGATTTAGGTGATCTTTTGAACCATGATTGTATGATTAAGAAAAAGGATGACTTCTACACTAGAATTGTCTTGAAAATCCCTTTATGGCATTAGCTTATTGAATGGAATCATCATCTTATAAAGTTGGATACATATTAGTTAGATGCCCAAAATTAGAACAGATCACACAATTTTACTATTTTTGGTTAAGTCACAATTATACATAAGTTTTAGACCAAGGAAGTTAAATTTGCTAATTGCCTTTTGACACTAGACATACCAAGTTCATTAACTCTCTTAACTATAAAATCACTCTTACTATCAAATTGTTAAAAATTAGCAATCATGGTAGAAATTAAATCCCAAGAAACATTAAGGAGTTTTTTATCTAGTGCATCAGCATTAGCATCATCAATTATGCTTCTGTCTATTGGTAAAAGTCCCTTATAAAAATATTGAATCAAAAGTCAATTAGCTATTTGATGGTGAAGGTAGTTAGCACATAATCTTTTGAACCTCCCCTAGTATTCAAATAATTTTTTCCCATTGAATTATTGAATGTCATAGAGTTTATTTCTTATATTTGTTACATGGGAAGAAAGAAAATATTTCTTTAAAGAAAGCCTTTTCATGTTATACCATGGAGTGATGGAGTAAATCTTAACTAAGTTAACCATAAAGAAAAAAAAGGACTTTAGTTTGATCTCCTCCTTTATTATGCCTTAAGGATTCATGTTGCTATATATTACATGGAACTCCTTCAAGTGCTTGTGAGGATTTTCTTTTGCAAGTCCATGAAAAGATAGTAGCAAATGTGTTAAACCAAATTTTAACTTAAATGGAGCATCAAGATCATTGTATTGAATACACAAAAGCTAATAAATAACATCATAAGTTACTAGTTCCTTCAAAGTTGTGTTATTATTATTCCCAGCTATATTTTTAGAATCTAATATATGATTTCTTCTTAATTCATGCTAGGTTCTCTCAGTTTCAAGATTAAAATTTACTATGACATCATCAAAAGATGTAGTAATTCATTAAAAAAAACTAAGCAAAAATAGAATTCATAAAAATTTAGGAAACTACTAAAAATACTAAAGAAATAAAGACAATTCTAAAAAAATAACAAACAATGCTTTATAGTTGAAAAATGTGACAACACCTAGCATAAACTAACTGTCTTGATTAAAAAAATAAAAAAACCTTGGATTACTAAGAGTCATCTCCAAATTCTACTAAAATTTCACTGATCAATACCACTAAACAACCTAAAAAATACCAAAAACCAAGTAGAAAAGATTAAAACTTGTAAAATTATCTACAAATTGGCTAATTATTCCCAACAAAGATGTCAAAATTTTTATACATGTTAGTTCAAATCAAAATTAAATACCAGACTTGCTTAAAAACATAATAAAGGGCATGTCTAAGTCATACCCATGGGAATATAAGTCAATTAGCAAAACAAAATATAAAAATAAGAATTTTTAAAAAGAAAATTTAAATACACAATGAAAATAGGATTAAAATAAAGTAAAACAAAATATAGAAGATCAATTCAAAGAATTTTATACTTCAATTATAGATTTTTTTATTAATATTAACAAGGTTACTCTTAATTTAAATACTTAACTATAAATTACCTAGACACTATATTGTAACCCCTAATTAATATTACAAACTAATTACCTAATACTAATTAACTCAAGATTGATGTTAATCCTTAATCAACTAGCAAAAGCAATCAATTCATGAATAGTCAAGATGAAATCAACAATCTTACATACAAGAAATTATTGAGTTATCCTCTAATTCACCTAAGTGATTATAATTTTACTTGTGAAAATTAAACACCTATTTGGTACTAATTATGATTGAAAAATAACTAACATACACATGAGAATTAATTACAATTGATCGTATGGTTTTAGATTATCAAGTGTAATTAACTAATATGCCTAATTAGTTAATCACCCAAAACAATCATAAAATAATAGTTAAATAGAGAAATAAGAGATAGATAAATCATAAGTAAATTAAATTAAATTAAAGTCTCAAAATCCAAACCAAAAAATGAGTGTTAATCCCTTGAATTGACAAGAAGAATTAGCCACTTATGGTGAGTTTCATAAAAGAGATGGAGAAAAAATGGTCGCTACCTAGAGAGAGTGAATGTTTTTGGAGCCACAAAACCTAGCTATATTTGAATTCCTAGGCTAGAAAACCTATGAACCAAGTAAATATTCTTAGAGAAAAAAAGAATAGGGCCTTATATAAATTAGAAGCTCATAGCCTGATTTATAAATTAAACTACTACAGTGCTTACTATACTAAATTTTTGTAAGTTAACTTCTTTCCTAAGTTTAACTATCAAAATAGCATAATTCCACTAAACCTTTGAAATATTGGGGTTTCATATATGAGTTAAAAATTGTAACTAGGTTAATTATGAAAAAAATAGAATTTCATCTTCATGACCAAATTTGACCATTTAAGAATCCAAAATAGGCTTTGGGTAAAATATAAAAGTTTTAGAACTTCCTTTTAGCTTTCAAATAGCATAAAGATCACCTAATTTGGACTTCCAAAGCTAAAGTTATAATAGAAAACTTAAAATAGTATCAAAATCTAATATTAATTGAGTAAGCCATTAACATTGCAAAGTAATAATTCAATCACAAACAAGACCAATTTAATCAAATTAAGCATATGTAACACAATAAAAAGCATAAAATAAGAGGAAATAATATAAATAATATATTGCATATCAATTTGTTTGGATTCTACTTTCTTATTTCATTATTTAGGGTTTTGGTGGTGTGGGCTGGGGTTAATATATTATCATTGAGTATTTCTCTTGTTCAAACATGATCCCATTTGAATAATTATACTTATGTTATTTGAAGCTAAATCAAAGGTTGTAAACTTTGAGGAAACAAATGGAAAATAAATTGGATTTATTTATAAAGTATTTTTTAAGTTGCATTTTGGACTTATGAATTATTATCCAACTTATTTGGTTTAAAAATAAATGGATTATGTTTATCTAACCCTTATGGATTTTAGGACATCATACTTTCATATTTGCAAGAGCCTAATTAACTTCTTGAAAGCATATTTTTCCATGTGATAAAAATGCTTTATAATTTTTCATTTATTTCTATTTTTGAAAATGTCAAACTTGCTTACCAAATAAAAATCCTATAGGCTACAATATAATATTTATTTTTCAAAGAAAAGATAACAAGATCCAATGGTCAATATTTATTGATCATTTTAAGCCTTTGACTGATTAAGGGTGGGAATAACAAATTGAGAAAGAATTTCAAAATTTAAATTGCCTAAAATATGCTAAAATTTATTTTAAATTATATAAGCTATCATGACAATCTTTTTACAGCTATGTGAATAGTTCTATGCGGTACATATACAATACAAGCTAGTTAGATCAGTTTTCTAGAAGAATGCATAGTTGTAGTGAAATAGTAGCATGGTTGCTATCTTGGGCAGAAAATTAAGAAAAAAAATGAAAAAGGGGCAAAAAAATTGACATATACAATGCACGTTTGATATTTTTAGATTATGTCATATCTTTGGAAGTTTCCAAGGCAAGCTAACACTTTAAAGAGCCATTTTTCAAATATCAAAATCCTTGGAGCTAAAAGGAAGCTTGGAGTCGAAAGCTTAAATTCAAAGTTAGACCCTAAATTCAAACTTGGAGCCTAAGATGGTTTTTTATATAAATAGACTGCATGCATATGAAGATGAGAGATGAGAAAAAGAAAGAACAAATGGAAGCTTTGCTCTACAACTTGTGGATTCTCTTCTCTCTAAAAAAATCTTAATTCTTATCTTCTTCTCACTCTAGAACCAAAACTTGCATATCCATTAAAAAAAGTGTTAGTAAGTGAAAAATTGTAAAATCTCTTTAAAAGATTGTAAGGAAATTCTTCTTGTATCCTTTAAGAAATCCTAGTAGAGATTGGGATAATCTTGTAAAGCTATGTGATTGTGAAATCCTAGTGGAGATCGGAGTATCTTGTGTAAGCTAGGTGATTGGGGAAATTCTAGTGGAGATTGAAGTATGTTTTAAAGTTAGGTGGTTGTGGAAATCCTAGTAAAAATTGAGAGTATCTTGTAAAGTTAGGTGTTATAACTTGGTGAAAAGTTAGTGAATACCTCAAGTGATACCTGGTAGCTTAAAAAGAAAGGAGTAGATCCAAAAGGCATTCCTTTTGGACAATCGAACGTCTATGAAAATTCTTAGTGTCACCTCTTATCTCCTTTACTTATCTCTTGTTTTATCTCTATTCTTTTATTATTATTATTATTATTATTATTATTATGTTTTTGAAAAAAATTGCATTACATCATAGAAAAAGAAGTTAATGTTTTTCATTGCATTTTTTAAATACTTTTGAGAGAATACTTTCAATCATTACTAAAAGATTGCATATTTTTGAAACTACGTATTCACATTTTTTCAAGAATCCTTTAATTATACTTCATGGTTTTATTATATCAATATCATTAATTTTATTTGTAAAATATTTGTTAAAAAGCCAATTCAACCCCCTTTTGGTTTATAAGCTCTATCAATTGGTATCCAAACTTGTTCTCATTTTTTAAAGTCTAATAACTTTGTGAGTAAAGATCTTGTAGGTAATGGAGCTTTTTGTCAAAAATCATGGACTAGAAAGACATTTTACAACTAGATCTCTACTTTTTAATGGTGCAAATTATGATTATTAGAAGTTTAGAATGGCAATCTACATCAAATCCACTAACATTGAAGTATGGAAAGTTATCAAGGAAGGTTATGGAGTACCTACAAAGATGGAAAGAGAAATGAAAGTTCTATAGCCAAAAAATGAATGGACAGAAGCTTATTACAAGAAGGAAACAATACATGTAAAAGAAATGAATGCCAATATATGTGCTATAACACCTAGCAAATTTAAAATGATCTCTGCAAAATCAATGTGGGATAAACTTGAAGTAACCTATGAAGAAACTAATCAAGTAAAAGAAATTAGGATCAATATGCTTGTACATAAATATAGAATATTTAAGATGGAAGAAAATGAAAAAATAGAGCCTATGTTTGAAAGGCTCTCAGCCATCATTAATAATCTTCATATATTAGGAAGAATCATTATTGATGGAAAACTAATGATGAAAATCTTAAGAACAATCTTTCCACTCTTACATATTATAAACTAAAAGGAAAACTCTTGATATATGAAAAAGTATACATGAGAGAATATTAAGAAAAGAAAAAGAAAATGATAGCATTTAAAATATCCTCACAAAACATGATGAAGAAAAGGATGATCTTAATTAAGAAATAAAAGAACAAGAAGATAAGTTAACATTTTTGCCAAAAAATTTTTTTAGAATGTACAAAAAAAAGTGATTTTAAGCCTAGGACACTTTGAAAAAGGGAACAAAATAAAGAATGAAGCAACTAACCTTTAGTTAGCTTTGAATGTAAAAAACTATGACATAAGAAAAGTGAGTGTCCAAAATTAAAGAAAAAGCCTCCAAAGAAATCAATCAAGAAGAAAGCTATAATGGCAATATGGGATGATAAAGATATATCCTCTGAAAAGGAACTTAAAGGTAAAGAAGAAGAAGTAGATGATATTGTCAATTACTACTTTATAGCTAGAAGTGAAGAAGACAATGAGCTAACTAATGATGAACTTGAATCTCCTTTATCTTATGATGAATTAATGAAAGATTTTCACAAAGTTATAACTAAATATCTTTTCTTTGGAAAAATAAAATAGAGCTTTAATAAAGGAAAACAATCTTTTCAAAAAGGAAAAAGACATTTTAAACTCTTTTAAAACTAAAAATCAATTTTTGACAAATGATTTGAAAATTTTGAAAAATGAAAATGAAGATTTTAAAAGGAAAAAACAAATTTTAGAAAATAATCTTAAATTTTTAACAAATTTAGTTGAAAAACTAGAAAAATAAAATCAAGATTTGTTAAAAAAAAAAGTTTTTTCAAAGAAAGAAAAACAAACTTTAGAAAATGATTTTGAAGTTTTGAAAGTAGAAAGTTATAAAATAAGATCTATGTTAGAACATAAATCTTTAAAATTGAAAAAGGAAAATGTTTCTTCAAAAAAAATACTCTAACAAATAATCTTGCAAAGTTTGTTAATGGAAAAAATAATTTGGATACTCTTTTAGGAATTCAAAAATATTCTTTGGAAAAAGAAGAATATCTTCACTCACATTGTAATAAATATTATAAAAACTTCTTTGTGAAAGCTTCTCATTCATCAAATTCATATATGACTTGCAATTATGGAGATAAATGTCATATTACTGCCTTTTGTTATTTAAGAAAAAAATGCTTACAAAAAAAATCAATATTGAATGCCCGATAAATAAAATGATAAAAAGGTATCAACTAACATCTAAGGACCTAAAAGGATTTGGATACCTAAGAAAAATTAATCTTTTATTGCAGGTGTGTCTTAAATCCACAATAAAAAAAGATGATTAGTTTCTAGATAGTAGATGCTTAAGACACATGACTAGAGATCAAAGCAAGTTCTCATCACTCAAAACCACAAATGGCGGATTTGTCACACTCAAAGATAACACAAAATGCAAAATTATCAGTTTGGTAAGATAGGTATGGGTCCTACCTTCATTTATAATGTTAGTCTAGTTAATGGCTTTAAGTATAATCTTCTAAGCATTTACCAACTTTGTGATAAGGTTATAAAGTGATTTTTGAATCATCATACTATTTTATTCAACATAAAAAAGAAAACAAAATTTATTTTGTTAGAAAAAGAATTGATAATGTCTATGTTTCAAATATGCAAGAAATTTCTTCAAATTCTTTAAAATGTCCTGTATTAACAAGTGATAAGAGTTGGTTATGACATAGAAAACTTGGTCATGTTAACATGCATTTTATTTCAAATCTTTTGAAGAAAAACTTAGTGATAGGTCTTCCAAAAATTAGTTTTGAAAAAAAACTATATATGTGACCATGTTAACAAATCAAGCAAGTAAAATCATTTTTTCAATCCATGAATATGGTTTCAACTACTAGACCATTAAAGCTTTTTCATATGGATTTATTTGGTCCTACCAAAATATTAAGCCTTAGAAAAAAAGGTATAGTCTAGTAATTGTTGATGATTTCTTTAGATTTATTTGGGCAAATTTTTTTGCACATAAAGATGATACTTTTTAAATATTTGAGAAATTTTCCAAGAAAGTTCAAAATGAAAAAGGCTTATGCATTACAAACATTAGAAGTGACCATTACGGTGAGTTTGAAAAATCTGAAGTTTGAAAATTTTTGTGATGTAAATGGTATTAATCATAACTTTTCTTGTCCTTGAACTTTCCAGCAAAATAAGGTGGTGGAAAGGAAGAAGAGGACATTACAAGATATGACTAGAACCATGCTTTGTGAAAATAACTTACCAAAATATTTTTGAGCTGAAGCTATCAATACATCATGCTATATTTCAAATAAATGTTTTATAAGACCGATCTTGATGAACACACCATATGAGTTATGGATGGGTAGAAAACCTAGCATTAGTTATTTTTTGGATGCAAATGTTTCATTTTAAATAATGGAAAAGATAATTTTACAAAATTTGACTTAAGAAGTGATGAAGGAATTTTTGTTGGATACTCCAATACAAGAAAAGCTTATAAAGTATACAATAAAAGAAATTTTACTATTAAAGAATCTATGCATGTTATTTTTGACAAACCTAACTCATATTCTTTTAGAAAGCAAGCTGATGATGAAGGCCAAATAATCTCAAAAGAGCAATATTCTACAAATCAAACCAAAATAAACAAAGAAGATCAATTTGAAACTCTTTTCTCGAGAAAGCAAGGAAACTGCTATCTTGAGCAAAATGTTGAAAATTAATAAGATGGTTGCTATTTGGAAAAGAATGACGAAACTATAAATAATCTAGCAAAAAAGTAATAACATTCACCTCAAAAGAGAAAAGGAAACTAACCAAGAGAATGGAAAAATCATCCAAGCTATCCAAATGAATTTATTATTAGTGATCCATCTCAAGGTATGAGAACTAGATCATTCTTTAAAAATAAAACTAACTTGGCCTTACTATCACATATAGAACCCAAGAATGTCCAAGATGCTCTTAATGATGAAAGTTGGATCAAAGCCATGAAAAAGGAATTACACCAATTGAAGAAAAATGAAGTATGGAAGCTTATACCATAACCTTCAAATTATCCAATCACTAAAACCAAATAGGTATTCAAAAATAAATTGGATGAATCCAATAAAATAGTAAGAAATAAGGCAAGGAATTTTCAAATCTAATGAATGGTGAATTCGAGATGAGCATGATGGGAGAACTCACATTTTTCCTTAGGCTTTAAATAAAGTAAACAAAGAAAGGAATATTCATAAATCAAGCAAAATACATATGTGAACTTCTAAAGGAATTTGGGATGGGAAATGCAAAAGCCATTAGTACACCTATGAATCCATTCACAAAATTAGATAAAGATGAAAATGGTAAGATGGTTGATGAAATGTGATATAAAGGTATGATTAGTTCACTTCTTTACTTAATCACAAGTAGACTAGATATTATGTTTAATGTTTGTATATGTGCTAGATATAAAAAAAATCTTAAAAAATCTCATTTATGTGTTGTTAAAGAAATTTTTTGACATCTACTAGGAATTAAAAACTATGGCTTTTGGTATCCCAAAGATAGTTCCTTAAATCTAGCTGGATATTTAGATGCTGACTTTACAAGATGCAAGTTAGATAGAAAAAGCACTAGTGGAGTATGTCAATTTTTAGCATAAAGAATTATATCATCGCATAGCAAAAGGCAAGCTTCAGTTACCTTATCAATAGTGGAAGCAGAATATATGATAATAAGAAGCTATTGCACATAAATTCTATGAATGAAAAGATAACTTGAAGATTACGATTTGAAATTCTCATCCATAACAATCTTTTATAATAATACAAGTGCTATAAATCTAATGAAAAATCCTATTCAACACTCACAAACAAAGCATATTGAAATTAAACACCACTTCATAAGAGATAATGTGCTTAGAGAAGATATCCTACTTGAATTTACAAATAGTAAAAATCAATTAGCAAATATGTTTACAAAATCCTTACATGAAGATAGGTTTGGCATATTAGAAAGGAACTTGGTATAATTAGTGTTGATAGAATTGCTCTATACGTGTTATATCATACACCTATATGACATGTCATGCATCATTTATTAGAAATACATTTAGATTAGTTAGAAAATAACTTTAGGATTGTGAGATAGCAAGCTCATTGCTATCTTAGGTTTTTAGAAGGTTAAAAAACTTGAAAATCAAAATTTTGAATTTTTTGGATTATGTCAAATCACAGCCTTGGCGCCAAAAAGACATTTTTACCATATTCACTATTACATTTCATCTCTTTACCTAAAAGTACTTTCAAATTTTTCCTAAAATATAGTCAACATTTTAATACAAAATTAAGCTATGTTTTAACTCTATAATCATCTTATTTTTCTACCAACTATTCTTATGAAAAGACTTAATGAAATCCTAGGTTATACTCATTGAATATGATTTTTCCAAAGAAATAAAATTTATTTCATCAAATTCCCAAAGCAAGTCAATTCATCTTCTTTGATTTAACCTAAAAAACCATTTCATTTCTCTGCTTTCTATCACTAAAACTTGTAAGCTCTAACCTAAATTTTAGAAAGTTTTCTAATCAAGAAACTCTTTGGTTAGATTCCAATAACCCTATCATTTTTTTCAAATACCCATTTCAACATTGTTTTTATTTCTCTTTAACAAAAACTTACTCTATCAATGGCATAATCCATAATTTTCAATGAAAATGATTTCAGAGATGTATTTATGGCTAGCAAATATGACAACAATATTGAGATGAGAAAATTTGTGAAACCTAAAAGACTTGATATTCAATTCTCAGAAAATGAAGGGATAAAATGCTTCAAATGGATGAAGGAAATGCACTAGAAGGACTTTGTGAAAATGGATAAACTGATATATAAAAAACACACAAAGCTATTCT
Source organism: Sindora glabra (assembly GCA_020226215.1). Taxonomy (NCBI): domain Eukaryota; kingdom Viridiplantae; phylum Streptophyta; class Magnoliopsida; order Fabales; family Fabaceae; genus Sindora; species Sindora glabra. Next base: position 78,476 of record JAIUCU010000046.1, read on the forward strand.
ACACTAATGTTGAGCCTTTAAAAGATAGTGAAGGGTTATAGATTTATGTTAATAGAGAAGAATAAAAAGTCAATCTAGGGTTAATGAACTATTTGCTAGGATCCCCTAATAAAATAGCTAGATTAAACCCAAGTAGAACTACTAAGGATGAAAATGGATTCAATTTCAAAAGATGGGTGAAAAAGCTAGGAAGCAAAAATGCTAACAAGGCTTCGCTAGCAAATCAACTAACTAGAATCACAAGGTTCTGCACTACTACATTTGTAATGTCCTACACCCCAAAGAAGGTTGTATGAGAAATGTAAGTAATTTTGAAGTCTTTCTATCATGGACCATAAAGATCAGGTTTAAAATCAATTTGGGGTATTTAATAACTAGACAAATTTTGTACATTAAGTTTAGAGTTAATGTGCATATAGGATATGGTATAATGATTATCAAAATCCTAAAATACTTTGAAGTAGATTTATTTAGGGAAAAAGGATAAGGAGTTTCTGGAGGTAATATAATGAATGATAACTAACTTAGGATATTAACATTTAGTAAAAAACTTGAACTGCTTAGCAAGATGAATGGAAAAGTTATAAACTTCAAAAATTATTCAGCCAAAGTTCATGGAGTTAAAAAGTGAAAACAAAAACCTATACCAGAAGTGGAAAAAGAGAAGGATAAAGAAGAAACAAATAGCCTATTTCAAGCACCTACTAAGGGAATAAACATTAAAGAAAGGAAAGGTTCAAGGAGAAAGAAGTTTAATAAAGGGAAAGGAAAAAGAAAATTAGAAGAAGATCCTAGAAAAGCAGAAGCTAGAGAAATGAAAAAAGCTATCAAAGCTCTAAAAATTATAAAGCTAAGAAGTAGCAATGGTAAGAAGAAGGAGGAGGATAAGCGAAGAAAAAAGAAGATCCAAAAAAGTAAGAGAAGTTGGTTTTATGCCTAATTACTATGAAACAAAAGCAAAAAACCTAAAAGCTAAGGAAGTCATTGAGATGGAGGCTGACTCTGAAAAAATAGAAAACATTCATGATAAATCAAATACTAAGCCTATGGATGAAGAATATATGAATAGACTATTAGACATCAAGATTAAAATTGCCACTACTAAGAAAAGGAATCTAGAAGAAGAAATCTGAAAGCTCAAGGAAGAGCTTAATATAGTAGACACCGAAAAAGAAATAAAAGAGGAAGAGCAGCAAATTTAGATAAGAGAAAAGGAAAAAGAGAATTAAGAAAAAAAGAAGAAAAAAGAAGAATAGCTTGCCGATAATTGGGGAAGTGAAACATAGTATGAACCATTAATTGACATAAAGGAGGAAAATGATATGGAAGGACCTAATTTAGCAACTAATATAGAGTTTTGTGTATCAGTACATAAGGAACCAGAAGAATATATGGATATTAAAGGAGAGTGCTCAAGGGATATTGGTGCAATCCCAAAATCTAATGGCAGCAACAATCCACCTTAAAGCTCTTTCGGATTGCAACCTTTGCAATTATGTTTGAATTACTAGACCTTTTGAGTGCCACCATCTCTTAAAGACCCCTTTCTGATCTCCAATCTGGCTAAGTTGTATTTTTGTGAAATGGGAAGACCGTAGACTCCAATCTAATGCAATCTATGCCTAACAGTCACTGAGTTCTTTGCAACTCAAGGAAATGAGCCTAGACAATGGATCGTTTAGGTAGAATAACCTAACCAAATCCATTGAACCTCATCATACATTTCTAATCAAAATATTCTCAATTAAACTATTGAAATAACTCTCACTGAAGCACCACTTGTTGAAACACTAGCCACAAAAGTACCTCAACCTACTCCATCTAAACCACAGTCCTCTCCATCATATTCCAACAAACCACCATTTGATCTATTCACTTTCTTCATTGATCCTACGGTGCATGAGGCATACCTTCTAATTTTGCCTTATCTTCTACCTATGGCTGAACAAGTAGATCCATCCAATTCCAAGCCTTATAATGAAGATAAGATTAATAAGCTTGAAGGAGATCTTGCCAATCTCTTAAATAAAGTTAATAGTGGCTTCCAAGATTTACAAGTACAAATGAAGACAATCATTAACCTACTGCTATGATAGACTAAAACTTCCTTAAAGCCTTAGATAGCTTAGTTTAGTTTGCTAATTAAGCTTAGGCATATGCATTGTAGTTTATAGGATTTCATTTTTGCATATGCATCTAAAATTTTTAGGACAAGTTAACTTTTATTGGTAGTTTTAGTTAAGGAAATCATATGTCTTACTATTGCTTACTTTTGAACAACTTTTGTAGATTTTCTTCAAACATAATTAATATTTAATAATCATTTTTCATTGTCTTTGTTTTGTTAATGTGTCCAATTACTTGATTTTTTTGTTATTTCTTGATACTGTTATATGTTGTCATCTAATATATTGTTCTTTTCATGCAGCAGCTTAAGTGTTTTTAATTACTGTCCTACTCTGTCATTTTCTATTTTGAATACTTTCTTATTGATCTTTTGCTCTAATTTTTAATGACTTTTGACTTGACACAGTTACTTTTTTAATGTTCTTTCTTTTCATGTTCTAATTTTTATCACTATTAATTTCCTCTACCTATTTTCTGACCTATGATATGTTTTTTCTCTCTTATGACATACTAATTTTTATACTATTATGACATTTTTTTCACCCTAGTCTTACTTTTTCTATGCTTTATTTTTGCTTTGATATAAAAAATTTTTAATCTGTTTCTAATACTCCAACACTATTTTCTACTTATTTTGCTAATGACAAAAAGGGAGAAAGGATTCAAAGTTTTTAAACAAAAAGGAGAGAGAGGATTTTTTTTTAAAGAAGTGATTTTTATGGGAAAAAAGATTTAAAGAAGAATCTTTTAAATACCTATATTTTTAGGGGGAGCAATTCTTTTAAGGAACTGTAAATTTAGGGGGGGAGCATTTTAAAACCTTAAATATTTTATCATTTTCTGCAAATAGTTTTTGCATGATGAATAATATAATGTTCCAACATGCACTAATACCTTTAAAATTTGAATCTTGCTTTAATACCTCCAATATTTCTCATATATTAGATTACTTTGATATTTCTAGGAATGTATTCATATAGCTTTGATATACTTATATTGTTTTGATACCTTTGATTATATATAACATAAAATTATTAGTTGTGATACCCTTTATATATGATTTGAAATTATTTTTAGCAAAACTTTGCAAAGATTTGTCATTATCAAAAAAGAGGGAGAATGAGGAAATAAATGAGAAATAAATTGGATTTATTTATAAAGTATTTTTAAGTTGGATCTTGGACTTATGAATTATTATCCAACTTATTTAGGTTCAAAAATAAATGGATTATGTTTATCTAACCCTTATGGATTTTGAGTCATCATACTTTCATATTTGTAAGAGCCTAATTGACTTCTTGAAAGTACATCCCCATGTGACAAAAATGCTTTATAATTTTCCATTTATTTTTATTTTTAAAAATGTGAAACTTGCTTGCTAAGTAAAAATCTTATTGGCTACAATATAATATTTATTTATTTTAAAAATATGACAAGATCCAATGGTCAATATTTATTAGTTATTTTGAGCCTTTGATTAGTTAAGAGTGCAAAAATCAAATTGAAAGGGAATTTTAAATTTTAAATAGCCTAAAATGTGCTAAAATTAATATTAAATTATATAGGCTATCATGACAATCTTTTTACAGTTATGTGAATAGTTTTGGGTGGTACATATACAATAGAAGCTAGCTAGATCAATTTTCTAGAAGAATGCATAGTTTTAGTGAAATAGCAACATGGTTGTTATCTTGGGGCAAAAAATAATAAAAAGTGAAAAAGTGGCAGAAAATCTGATTTATACAGTACATATTTGATATTTTCAAATTGTGTGATATCTTAAGAAGCTTCTAAGACAAGCTAATACTTTATGGATCTATTTTTCAAATTTCAAAATCCTTGGATTCAAAAGGAAGCTTAGAGCTAAAAGTTTAAATTCAAAGTTGGAGGCTAAATTCAAACTTAGAGCCAAAATACAACTTAGAGTCCAAGTTGGTTCCCTGTATAAATAGGCTACATGCATATGTAGATGAGAAATGAGAAAAAGAAACAAGATATAGAAGCTTTGCTCTACAACTTGAAATTTCTCCTCTCTCTAGAAAAATCTTTGTTCTTATCTTCTTCTCACTCTAGAACCAAAAGTCGCATATCCACTTAAAAGAGTGTTAGTGAGTGAAAATTTATAAAATCTCTTTAAGAGATTGTAAGGAAAATTCTTTTTATATCCATTTAGAAATTTTAGTGGAGACTAGGATAATCTTGTTAAACTAGGTTGTTATAAAATCCTAATTGAGATCGGAGTATCTTATAAAGCTAGGTGGTTGAGGAAATCCTAGTGGAGATTGGGAGTATCTTGTAATGCTAGGTGTTGTAACTTGATAAAAAGTTAATTGATAACTTAAGTGATACTTGGTAACTTGAAAAGAGAGGAGTAGACTCAAAAGGTGTTCCTTTTGAACAATTGAACCTTTATAAAAATTCTTAGTGTCATCTCTTCTCTCCCTTACTTATCTCTATGCTCTTATTATTATTGTGTTTTTGAAAAAATTGCATTACTTCATCCAAAAAGAAGTTAATGTTTTTTATTGTATTTATTAAAGAAACATTTTTGAAATACTTTTGAGAGAATACTTTCAATCATTACTAAAAGATTGCATATTTTTAAAACTAGATATTCACATTTTTTCAGAAATCTTTTAATTATACTTCACGGTTTTATTATATCAATATTTTTAGTTTTATTTGTAAAATATTTGCTAAAAAGCTAATTCACCATCTTTCTTGACTTATAAGCTCTATCAAATCTTAGTAAGTGGTTTATACAAGATTCATGTTTGGATTTGAGAAAAAAGAAATGGATTTATTGCTTACAAAAGAAAATAAATCAATATTTTTATATAAAGGGCCAAGATGATAAAAGCACTATGCAAATAACACATAACAACACCAAAGTTTAATGATATAAAGATAGGTAATAAGTTTCTCTTTAATAGAAACATATTGTATTAATGTTACACTTACAATATCAATTCTAATGCACTTGTGCCCTTCTTTTGTAATTATAGGATCCATAAGAATTTCTTTCAATAGTCACATCAATGGAAGACAATGTAACTTCCTTTTGTGCATTTAGTGGTATTGTTTCTAGTTTTTGCAACATATACATGTTGTATGTCTTCTAATATGAGGACCCAATTAAATGTATAAAATTGTTGTCATTGGGTGTTTATTATATTTGAGATGTTATTTTTTACTATAAAGACATTGAAATAATGTTTGGATAATATGAGTTATTGTATTCTATAATTAGGTTCAAACATTGCTTTGTGGATAGTGGAATTTAGGAGAGTTATAACAAATAAAAAAAATAAAAAATAACATCAATTATTTTGTAAAATTGTTGTCCTATAAAATTTTTAATGTTGATAATTTAATAAAAATTGATGTACTATATGAAATTTAAGATATGAAAAAAATTATTTTCAATGATAGTTTGTAGATCGACTTCTTAAATACAAAATAACTTGGTTATTAAACCCCAAAAATTCAACTCCTTATTTCAATTATTTAATAATATTCAAAAACTAAACACATTAATTTTTATGTAAAAGAATTGATATTGTTACATATATTCAACATTGGTCAAATAACCAATATTGAATATATTAGACATATAATGATACTCATATATATATGTCATTAAATAACCAATATGAAATGGATTAAATTGCCGATATTAGAAGATATTTGTATAGTTTTGAGTCACTTATAGAGTCAAGTTCATTAAATTCTGGACGTATTTAAGCAATTGGAGTATGTTATTCATTATTAAATATATTGCATTTTTTTCATATAAAGCTGATTTATTTATTTTATTTTTTTTTAAAAGGGTGAGTCTTGCGAGTTCCTATGATAAAATTCATTCAACATGAGATATATTGCAGGCTTGTATCGATTGCAGCAAGGTATACGGAGTAAATCTGTATCTTCTCATTTTTGTGTTATTTTCAAAGAGATAATAACATAATTTTATTTTTAAATTCACTATTACAATACAAAAAAAGAAATCTGTATTTATTTTTCTCATAAAATCATCCTCTCCTTTAATGTTAAAAGAAAAAGAAGGAGGATGCCTATTCCTAGAAAATTATTCATCGCTAACATCGTTGTAGCACATATGTGGACAAAAGTAATACAATGCTTTCCTAGATAATTATTAATCGCTAACATCGTTGAAGCACATATGTTGTGGACAAAAGTAATACATTGTTTTCTTTGGTTTTATACTCATTTTACTATTTTATCAATGTAAACCAATTTTAAATTCATTTTATTTGTGAATTTTGAACTATAGATTATGTAGATTGATATTTATTATTTTTAATTATTTATTGGATAAATTATATTGATCTTTATAAAATTTGGTTCAATTACACTCAACACAACTTTCATTTTTCAAAATTACATACTTTCACCTTTTCTAAAGTATTTCCATCATTATAAAATGTAATAATGTTAACATTATAATTGCAATTTTTTTCTCTAATGTCATCCTCGTGGATAAAAGATTTATTTTTTTGCATTTTTATATATAGTATTTTTTTACATAAATTAAAAGTGTTTTTCTTTTACTCTTCAAAAAAAGAGTATATATATATATAAAAATATAGGGAAATGGTCTTCCAGTTATGAGAGACAACATTAAAGAAGTGCTTGTAGTTTAAAAATTCAATGCCATTGCATTTCATAATGATTGAAATATTTTATTAGCTGGTTGCATATATTTTTGAAAAATGAGAAGTGTTAAACATAATTAGACCAAAATTTAAGGGAGTTCAATGTAATTTGCTTTTGTTTATTTTATTGCATTAATTCAAATTATATTCATAACTGGTACAAACATATCAGTAATTACTTTTATGTACTAAAATATAGATTAAAGACATAACATATACCTAAGAAGCTTAGTACCAAGGAAATTACCATTCATTTGATGAATTAATATTGAATTGAGCCTCCAGGTCTACATAATTTATCCCTACTTAGTTTGTGATTAACTTGTTCTCTGCATCTTCTGGCTAAATAATTAGTTTGTGATTTGTCCTTACTATAATTCCTGCTGGTTGCTGTATGGAGAATCTTCCATTAATTCTTCTTCCTGCTCTGAAGCTCCAACCATGTCAGTAGAGTAAGTTCGTTGATGTTTCCTTCTGAGTTTTAACATACATTGATTTTCCGTTTATTGCTGATGCTGCTATTGATGCATTAATGTCTTTATTTTATTATACAGAGAAACTAGACCTAAAAGAAGAAGAATAGAAGGAGAAAACACAGAAGAGGGAATTATGGGAGCAGATGTGACGGATGCTGGGATAATAATATAATAAATCCTCATTTACCCACGAAATTATCACTTCCAGCAGGTATGTGGAGGCAACAAAAATGCTTAATGCAAATTCTAAACGTTTTGACTTTTGTACAATATTCTACCATATATTGTGAATTTTTGCTTTGATCCAAAATGATATCTCATAAACCTCGAATTGACTCAAGCGGTAAGGTCCATTTTCTTTGATCATCCAGGTATACATTCAAACTTCGCCATGGAATGCAAAGGTTTCGACATGCACGACACCGCAATGAAAATGTTTTCGGTTCCATGTCTGGGAGAACACAAACTATGCACCAAGTTATGGAGGCACTGGCTGATCCTAATATTCACATAATTGGGATTTACTTTCCAAATGAAAATGCTATTAAAGTCACGGCCCCTCTGTTGCAGAGAGTCACAAGAAGAGTTCGGCAAGATTATAAAAAAATACGCCTGATATCAAAAAATTCAAAGTAAAGTCAATTATTACTAAATCTCATATTAAATATATAATCAATTTACATATTATAATTAATTAATAATTAATTATTTTCATCGTTATAATAATCTTGGCCTTCTTCATGCTATGTAATACGCCAATTGTTACGTTCTTCCAAGACTATTATTGCAGCGCGCATGTATGCAAATGAATCGCTTAGTGGGGTTGCTAATATCAGTCACCCTTGCGTTTTGAATGATTCTGCGCTGTAGTGTTGTATTTAAAAGGCAAACTAAAACAACGGACGCATTTCCATCAATTTATCGAAATTGGAACCTAACTCGAAAGGCAGATAAGCCAATGAGCAGACTCTTTATCAATTAATTTCAATAATATATGAGAGAAGCATAGTTTTCAATTAATTTTATTTTTGAGTTACACAAAAAATGAGAATATTGAATTTACGAATATGACCATAGAATTCCGAGGATCGAAATTCTGTTTAAATTTATTGTCACTAAAGGTGAAGTTACGAATTTACTGCTAGAACAATTTACATATTCCTCTCACATTTTTTTTTCATTTTGCACTAATTTTAGCACAACCCAAAATTTAAGTTTGTCCAAAATGTTCCCTTTTTTTTTTTCAAAAAAGTTTCACTATGCATGAAAATAGGGAATAGCAAGGATATTATTTCTAACATATTTTATATTTTCCTTGTTATTTATGCTTTCAGAAATATTAGGGAATGCAAATCATTTTTAGTGAATTTTTTTTGTAAATATTACTCACTTCAATTTTCCAAAAAATATTTCCCATGGATTCTTGTAAATTTAGTTGCCTCAAAATTTTAAAAATTCAAAAAAGAAAATTTCACCTATTTTTACCTTAAAAACCAATTAAAAATAAAAAAATCACATTTTAAAATTATCTAACATTAAAAAAATTATAAAATAAATTCAAAAATTATTTACATAATACATAATAGCAAATTTTCATGACATACCAACATATCATCTGGCTTTATATCACAATGGAGGACACCACTATTTGCAAGTCGCTTCCATATGACCAACTCATCCATACCAGCGTTGTGCCTATATCACATTAGCATAAGCGTAAACAACTGAAACTTAGGACCAGCGCACAAACTTTTGGAATACCCAAGGAACAATGATGACTCACATAGTGTCATTATTATGTGTAATTTTTACAGTTATTTCTTCCGGTTCAACATTAACAGCCTTGAGGTATCTATCACAAATTAAAAGTGGTAATTTTTGATACGATATAATAACCTCATATGAACACGACATATTTATTCATATTTAAGTTAACACACCAATCTATTTAAGAATTTATATTAAATTTTTAATAATTTTATTTTAAAAAAATAATATTTTAATTGTAAATAGATATATAAAATAAAGATATAAAATTATTAATTTAATAAAATAATAATAAAAATTTTAAATTATATTTTATTAATAATTTAAAATATTTTTATGAATATTAATAAGTAATTAAATTTAATAAATAATTTTATAATATAAATTTTATTAATTAAAATTATTAAATAAGTTAAATGGTTGACTCGTAAATGATCTATTTTGACATATTTAATAAATGAGTTGATTCGCATGACATAAATTGCATCCTCTACCACAAACTATTATCGAGAAGACACCTCTCTCATGAGCAGCAACAACTTTATAGTTTATACTTTGGTAAATTGCATTACATTGTAGTGTCGTGTTTTGGATTTCTTTTCAAAGAAATGTTAATGTTGATCTTTATTTCAAATATGTGTCAATTTCATAAATTATTATTACATTTTTAAAATACCCTTTTTTAACCATAAGAAGGTGGTCATGAATAAGAAACTTTAAAATAGCATAACTCTATAATTAGTTAACCAATTATTGCAAATAACCACTTGTTTTTATTTATATTCTTATAATCTTTCAACCAAAAATAAGTAAATTTAATTTTAGTGGCATCCACCGAATCAGAAACATTTAAATTGAGCTTAAAATTTTGAATGACTATAACTTTATGATCGTTATCCGATTAGCATAGATTATATATCGATTTTATATAACTTTTCGAGATTTATGTACTTGTATTTTGCACACTCTAATTGGTAAAAAAAGGCCTTTTTAAAAATTTTTTTAATTTTTCTTTATTTTCTTGTTGTTTTGCCAACCTTGACCTCATTTTTTTCAATTTAAATTCATTTGAATCTCACATTAAATTCTTACTCCCTAATTCTTTTAGTGTATAGTAGTGCCATAAAAATTTTCTTAACAATAAAATTTTTAAAAAATAATATGTTACTATTTGAAAACCAAGCAGTAATATATTATTGTTTTGTTTCTAAATAGTGATATCAACAAAAAATTTTAAATAAATGATTAAATCAAGTTTCTTTAATAATCAAATTATTAAATAATAGCATGTTACTATTTGATTTTCAAATAATAACATATTATTGTTTCATCTTTAAATAGTAATATCGATAAAAAATTTAAAATAAATGGATAAATTAAGTCTTATTAACAATAAAATTATCAAAGAAGAGGATGTTATTGTCTTGTCTTCAAATAATAATATCGATTAAAAATTTAAAATAAATATATAAATTAAGTTTCATTAATAATCAAACTAACAAAAAAGAGCATATAACTCTTTCATTTCCAAATAGTAACATATTATAATTTAGTTTCAAAATAGTAACATCTACTAAAAACTTAGAATAAATAGATAAATTAAGTCTCATTAATAACCAAACTGCCAAAGAAGAGGATGTTACTGTTTCATCTCCAGATGGTAACATGTTATAGTTTAATTTTAAAATAGTAACATCGATAAAAAAAATATAAAATAAATTGATAAATCAAGTCTCATTAACAAACAAACTACCAAAAAAAGGATGTTACTATTTCATCTATAAACAATAACATCAACTAAAAATATAAAATAAATGAATAAATTAAATCTCATTAATAATCAAATTGTTAAAGAAGATGATATTACTATTTCATCTCCAAATAGTAACATGAATAAAAAATCTAAAATAAATAGATAAATTAAGTCGAATTAACAACTAAATTGTCAAATAATAGCATGTTACTATTTTGTTTTCAAATACTAATATGTTACTATTTGATGTAAAAATAGTAACACTAATGAAAAACTCAAAATAAATGGATAAGTCAAGTTTCATTAATAATTAAATTGTCAAAAAAAAAAGTTACTGTTTCATTTCTAAATAGTAACATATTACTATTTAGTTTTAGAATAGTAACGTTGATTAAAATCTCAAAATAAATGAATAAATCAAGTCTCATTAACAAACAAACTGCTAAAGAAAAAGATATTACTGTTTCATCTCCAAACAGTAATATTAACTAAAAATCCAATATATATGGATAAATCAAGTCTTATTAACAATCAAATTGTTAAATAATAGCATGTTACTATTTAGTTTCCAGATAGTAATATTTTATTGTTTCATCTTCAAATAATAATATTGATAAAAAATTCTAAATAAATGGATAATTCAAGTCTCATTAATAAATAAACTAACAAGTAATAATATGTTACTATTTGCTATTCAGATGATAGCATGTTATTGTTTTATCTCTAAATAGTAATATTGATCAAAATTTTAAAATAAATGGATAAATCAAGTCTCATTAACAACCAAATTACTAAAGAAGAACATGTTATTATTTCATCTCAATACAATAATATATTACTGTTTCGTCTATAGATAGTAATATGTTACTATTTAGTTTTAAAATAGGAATATAAAAAAATTTAAAATAAATAAATAAATTAAGTCTCATTAATAACCAAATTACTAAAGAAAAGGATGTTACTATTTTTATCTCTAGATAGTAATATATTACTATTTCATCTTCAAACAGTAACATCGATCAAAAATTTAAAATAAATAAATAAATCAAATCTCATTAATAATAAAACTGTTAAATAACAGTATGTTCCTATTTGGTCTTTAAACAATAATATGTTATTGTTTGGTTTCGAAACAAAAATTCATCCAAGATAATTATTTTTTAAAAAAAAAGGGGTAAAAGAAAGAGATTATCGTACAATTTTATGTAAGGTTTTTTGCTTCTAAGTTCTTATTTATTTTTAATTTTATCTTGACTAAAAATTTATTTTAATCCCTAAAAAATTAATTTTACATTAATTTTATTTATAAATAAAAGTTTATATTTATTTAATTTTTATAAAATTAATTTTTTTAATTTTTATAAATTTTCTAATTTTAATATGCAAAAACAAATGTTTCTATTTTAATACTTTTGTTCTTCTTTAGATGCACTTTAAGTGTGTTTTTTGTCTTCTGAACTTTCTAGTAAAAAAAAGTGGGCATATAATACCTTACTATAATAAATTACAAGACAGACAGTAATATATTACTATTTCATTTTCAAACAGTAACATCGATAAAAAATTTAAAATAAATGAATAAATTAAATCTCATTAATAATCAAACTGTTAAATAACAGTATGTTCCTATTTGGTTTTTAGACAATAATATGTTATTGTTTGGTTTCGAAACAAAAATTCATCCAAGATAATTATTTTTTTAAAAAAAGGGGTAAAAGAAAGAGATTATCCTACAATTTTATGTAAGGTTTTGTGCTTCTAAGTTCTTATTTATTTTTAATTTTATCTTGACTAAAAATTTATTTTAATCCCTAAAAAATTAATTTTACATTAATTTTATTTATAAATACAATTTTATATTAATTTAATTTTTATAAAATTAAAAAATTTTTAATTTTTATTAATTTTCTAATTTTAATATGTGACAACAAATGTTTCTATTTTAATACTTTTGTTCTTCTTTAGATGCACTTTAAGTGTGTTATTTTGTCTTCTGAACTTTTTGGTAAAAAAAAAAGTGGGCATATAATACCTTACTATAATAAATTACAAGAAATGGTAGAATTTTTTTCCTTTATACTTTATACTCCCTCCGTTTTTTTTTATCTGTTACATTTTAAAGAGATTTTTTAGTTCATTTTTATCTATCGTTTTAAAATTCTAATAAAGCAATAAATGTTATTCTTCTAAATCTACCCCTTTTATTAATAAATATTTTATTATTTTACACTATTAATTAACTTATATTTTTTCCTTTATTTTTCTCTCTCTATTTTTAATTATCTTGAATTTTGTATATAAAGGATAATCTTGTAAAATTTACTAAAATAAACAAAATTAAAATACTTTTTTAATATATAAAAAATTAATTAATAATGATACATAAATAGGAACAAAGAAGTACCTCCCATCAAGTCTTTCACCAAAACGATAGTCAAAAGTCAATAAAAATGGACTCCATGGGTGAAAATTCCGAAAAAGGAACTATACGGGCCAACCCAACTTCTATGGTCCAATAAAAATTGAGAGTGCGCGTAATCGTGAATCCAACTCTGCAAAACCCAGATAAGCAGTAAGAGAAACCGGAAACAAAAGCAATATCTGCAAAATTTGGAATTGACTCAAGTTTATCACTTTATCCTTCTTTTCTTCCACAAAATCCTGAAAATCACCAAAGCAAATATCAGTAGTCCCGTTCTGGGCGGTGAGTTCGAGTCGTAAGGCCGCCTTGTTGTACCAGTCCCCGTCTCCATCGCCAGCGAATCAAATGTTACACGCTAATGGAGCTGAAGTAGGTGGGTCGCCACGCTCTGTTCTTCGATGATGATGCCATGGCGGCGTTCGTAAACTCAAGCGAAGCTCTTGTGAATGGAACTCTCTCTCTCTCTCTATTGAGCGTTACGATGTTTGTCACCTCCTCCCTGGTCCTCTGCCTCCGTGCCTGAGGCGCCGCCTCGTTCCGCTGCTAGATGCAATCGGAATATTTCTAATGCTTCATTTCTCGGACTAATTGCCCCAGTTAGTGATTATAAAAAAAAAAATGCTTCTGATGATGACGTTTGATTTTTTCTATACGCTACTATTTTTAAGACTTCCTATTTGACCTAAAAGATGTTTCCAAATTCGGAGGAGAGTTAACACTATTTTTTGTATACTTTCACTCTATTCGTATTTAGGTATTTATAATTTTTTATTTATAATTATAACCTGAAGTTGTGTTTTTTTTTTGGTGAAATTTTCTTTTACCCAAAAAATTGTTTGTAATTAGGTTTTTGCTATTAATTAATATTAAATTAGAGAAACAAAATTCTATGCGATAATTTAATTAATGAGCTAGCATTTACTTTTGTTGACTTGAAAACCCTAAATTATATTCATCCACATTAAAATAGTTTCCTTTTAGCAGGTACGTAGATGGAACAAAAATGTTTAATGAAAATTCTATACTCTTTGACCTTTGTGTACTGTAATGTGTCGTGGATTTTTGCTTCATCTAAAATATATTTCATAACCATTTGTCCCGATTAGTTCCAATCCGTAAAGTTCATCACCATCAACAACTTATATCTTAAAATGAAATCTCGCTATCAGCTATCAACAATCTCAAGAGATTAATTAGGCAACGTCAAACACCATTGTAAATTTTTAAAAGGATCGCTGACATTGTCCCATATACTGGAATGGAATAATTTATTTTAACCCGAAAAATGTGTGTCATGATTAAAAAATATATTATTTCATAAAATAAAATAATTAATAATATTGCATACTTTTTTTTTGGGGGGGGGGGACATTGCGTCATTTCATTACACAGAATTTGGCCCCCTCCGCGGCACTCTGAAAACATGTTCCTGTGTGTGCGAGTCTAGTATTATTACATGTCATGTATTAATTTTTGTATACAGAAAAAGGCAAAGACAAAAAGATAGGAGTTGGAAAATCACACGAGGAAATGGAGGCTGATTCGGCAGATGCTACAAATACAATTACCAGGCTACATGAGAGGTACACGCAATTCATTTCCACACAACATGAGAGAAGATCTACATGAGATGAAACAACTTGGACTACAATTCAATGAAAATGTTATTAGTTCCATACGAGGGAGAACAGAAACTTTAGACCAAGTTATGGAGGCATTGGTTGATCCTGATATTCACATAATTGGGATTTACTTTTCAAATGAAAATGCCATTAAAGTCACTGCCTCTCTGTTGCAGAGAATCTCTAGAAGAGCTCAGCGAGATAATATGTTCGATGTCATTCTCAAAGCCACAATCACAAATACACCTGACATAAAAAAGATTCAGAGTGAAATGGCAGATGGGTTGAACTTGAAATTGGATGAGAAATCTGTGTCTAAAAGAGCTAACATTTTGCAGGACTTCGTAAAGATGAAGCAGAAAATCCTTGTAATGCTTTGCGAACTCTACAATGGCATTGATTTGGGAAAGATAGGAATCCCATATGGAGTAGATCACAATGGTTGCAAGATATTGCTTACGTCTACTAGCCAAGACATCTTATCCAACCACACGCATGCCCAGAAGAATTTCTCAGTCTGATTCTCTCTCTTGGGAACACATCCGTGTTGAGTTGAGGCTTATTTTCACCGTCATAAATATTGCTGCTTTTAAGTTACTTAATTTGCCGTTCCTTTAAATAAAATTAAATCTTCGATATTAGAATAAGCATATTAATCCAATATGTTCAACATACGGAGGTTGTAGTTATATTATGATTAGCAAAAATTACGGGCAATGCAGATAAATACAATTATTATAGTCCAAATAATTATAGTGCGTTCTGTATCAGTAATATTGTGCATTACATTTATGGATGTGCACAGCAATTTACGAGTTTGTTTGGAACAGTAATATGATATTTGATCATTGGTTAATTAATTATTGATGAGTTTGAGTGTGCATTGTAATTTTATATCTAATGCAAATTTTGATAATTATTGATTTTCATAAAAAAGAATTGATGTTAAAGCTTCTAATAAGAGAAAATTTTGAATAATTAATAAATTACTTTTTATGACTTATTTTTTAATCATAATTTTTCTCTATAAAAATCCTCATATTAACTATCTTTCAAGAAAATCAATTATTACTAAAACTTATATCACATATAAAGTTAATTTATATATTATAATCAATCAATAATTTATTGTTTTTATTGCTATATTAAACGAAGTTACGTCCTTCATACTGCGTAACACACGGATTGTTAACTTCTTCCAAGACTATCATTGCAGTATGTGAATGAAGTTGCTTAGTGGGGTTACTAATATCAGTCACTCTTACGTTTTGAATGATTCTGCGCTGTAGTGTCGTATTTAAATTGCAAACTAAAACAGCAAACTCTTAAGCATAAAATTTTCGAAATTGGAACCTAGCTCAAAAGCCGGATAAGCCAATGATTGGACTCTTTATATATGAGAGAAAAAAAAGGTTTTCAATTAAATTTATTTTTGAGTCAGAATATTGAATTTACGAACGTGACCATAGAACCTCGAGAATCGAAGTTTTATTTAAATTTATTGTCACTAAAGGTGAATTTACGAATTTACTGGTAGAACAATTTACATATTCGTCTCATTCCTTTTTCATTTTGCATTATTTTTAGCACAGCCCAAATTTTAAGTTTGTCCAAAATGTTCTATTTTTTAAAGTCTCACTATGCATGGAAATATGGAATAGCAAGGGTGTTTTAGTTTCTGTTAAGGATATTGTTTCTAACATATTTTATATTTTGCTTGTTATTTATGCTTCCAGAATAAGCTCCAATTTATGGCTTCTTAAAATATAAAATAGAAATACCACTTTTGTTATCAATCTTAAACAGTTTTGACCAAATGCAATCAAAAACACTAAAATAGTAGTTTTTTTTTTAATTCACAAAAATCTCAGGGGCAAAATTTCATGCCGCTCTAAAATTGGGGGAATTATTAAATTTCTCCAACTATTTCATATTTTCTTTAAAAATTAATACTTCCCAAAATTTAAAGTATTGTTATTGAAATTCTTAATGTAAATTATAATTTAACCCCTCTAATATTTTATTCTAACTTCGTTCTTGCTCACAAACCAAGCAAATCAAACAACACTTACGAGTCGTGTTCCTTGTTTGCCTCCTTCCATAATTGGACGATAAAACCAAGAAACTATCTATTTTGTTTTCAGCTATACATCGTGAACTTCCATATGGGAAAGTAG